>CAUYPK010080638.1:0-92570 GCA_963574355.1 Loris lydekkerianus
ACCCAGCTATCATTCAGCATAAGGTTATTTAACTTCCATGTTTTTGTATGAGTATGCAGATTCCTGTTGTTACTGAGTTCAACTTTTATTCCACAGTGGTCCGAGAAGATGCAAGAAATAATTTCTATTTCTTTAAATTTACTGAGGTTAGACTTGTGACCTAAGATGTTATCGATTTTGGAGTATGTCCTGCAGAATACACATATGAGAAAAATGTGTATTCAGTTTTGTTGGGATGAAATATTCTGTAGATGTCTGCTAAATCCAAATGTTGGATGGTTAGGTTTAAATCTAAAATTTCTTTGCTCAGCTTCTTACTGGAGGATCTATCCAACACTGCCAAAGGAGTGTTAAAATCTCCAACTATTATGGAGCTAGAGGAAATCATGCTGCTCATGTCTATTAGAGTTTCTCTTATAAATTGAGGCACATTCTGATTGGGTGCATAAATATTAATAATTGAAATCTCGTCATATTGAGTATTACCCTTAACAAATATGAAGTGACCATTATTATCATTCCGTACTTTTGTTGGTTTAAAGCCTATTGTATCTGCAAATAGAATTGCAACACCTGCTTTTTTGTGATTACCATTTGCCTGCAATATGGATGACCATCCTTTCACCCTGAGTCTATATTTATCTTTTAAGGTAAGATGTGACTCTGGTATGCAGCAAATATCTGGCCTGAATTTTTGTATCCAGTTAGCTAACCTATGCCTCTTTAGAGGACAGTTTAAGCCGTTCACATTAATGGAGACTATTGATAAGTCTGGTAAAATTTTGGGTATTGAGTTTTTCAAATGTCCAGTGGACATTTTTAATCCTTTCACCACTGTGGAAGTTGGAGTGTGATCAAAAGTTTCTGAGTTTGTGGTAGAGGAGTGGGCTGGTTATTATGGAGGATAGGTCTGAGAATATCCTGAAGAGCTGGTTTGGTTATGGCCAATTTCTTCACCATATGAATGTCATTAAAGCATTTAATTTCTCCATCATAAATGAAAGTCAGTTTAGCTGGACATGGGATCTGGGGTTGAGTGTTATTTTGCTTTAGGAGATTACAAATTGATGACCACCCTCTTCTGGATTGAAAAGTTTCAGCAGAGAGATCTGCAGTCATTCTAATATTTTTTCCTTTGTAGATAATGGATTTCTTATGTCTGGCTGCTTTCAGAATTTTCTCCTTCATATTAACTTTAGTGAAGTTAATTATGATATGCCTGGGGGATGTTGTATTTGGATTGAGTCATGCTGGGGTTCTGAAACTGTCTGCTATCTGAATTTCAGAATTTCTTGGCATGTCTGGAAAATTCTCTTTCAGAATTTCATGGAGAAGGGCCTATGTGCTTTCTGAGGCCACTTCATCACTTTCAAGGATTACAATGAGGTAGATATTAGCCTTCTTTGAATTATTCCAGAGCTCTTGAGAGAATGATCCATTTTTGCTCTCCATTTCTCTTCCTCTTTGAGAGTTTGGGAGCTTTCAAAGGCTTTGTCTTCAATGTCAGAAATCCTTTCTTCTGCTTACTCCACTCTGTTGCTGAGGGATTCTACTGTATTTTCCAGATCTTTGAGGGCTGCAAATTCTTGCTTCAGTGTGTCAAAATCTTTGATAGTTTGGTCTTTAAATTCGTTAAATTCTTGAGACAACTTTTGAATTGCTCCTCGAATTTCTCATTCCAAATTTTCCTCCATCTTATTAATCTTGTTTGGAATCCAAATTCTGAATTTGATTTCTGACATCTCAGCCAGCTGTTTATGAATGGGATCTTTAGTTACATTTGTCATAGCTTTCCTTGGGGGGGTTGATCTATTCTGGTTATTCATGTTACTAGAGTTTTTTCACTGATTCCCCCCCATGATTGTTTTACACCATTTGATTTTTTCCCTCGAGCCTTGTTGAGGACCCATACAGTGGTATGGCCTGAGAAACTGGGAACCTGTTTGGTTTTGTGGGGCTAAGTGGTTCTGCCTTTTATTCCATTGGTCTCTGTTTGACCCTAGTGAAACAGTTACTCTGGGTTGAAGTCTCAGCTGTGGAGAAATACCAGCAATTAAGTTACCCAGCCCCCCACAGGCAACAATTGGAAAAGGAAAATCAAACCTTCCTACAACCACACACCCAGGGCACCACTTGAATAGTTATCAGGCGATTGGCTCAGTTCAAAAGGTCCAAATCAATTGTCTCAGTCACCTGTCTCAGGTGGGAGAGTTTAAAAGGTCTCTGGCAACTGGATTTCAGGGGTCTGGTGACAACTCAGATATGACTTGCTCCAGTGCTCCATGGAGTCAGGAGGACCCACCTAGTAAATAGATCAGTCTGAGAAGGTTGATGCCTCCTTACCCACCCTGCACGTCTGTCACACCCAGTCACTGGTTGCCCCCCAGTTGCCTGTAGTGAACAGATACTCCGGGGGTTTGCACCTGCCTGAATCACAAGGAAATCTATTTCTGCTCAGCCAGCCACTGCGCTCTGCCTCTATCTAGTAGGGGGAGGTGAGGCCTGACAACCTCGGGCACTTGATGGAGGCTGGGGGGTGTTCACTCAGTTCCATCCCTTCCCCTGATTGATGTTACTGACAGAAAAGAACAGAACAACTTTGTGGGAATTTGTTTCCGTCCCTGCTAAATTCCCCTGCTGAAGAGATGCTGTTTTGAGTTCCCAGAGCCTGCGCCTCAGGCCCTGTCTTTGCTCCTGCACATTTGTATTCGGTTACCTGTCAGTTCGAGCCTCCTGTCTTCTTTTGTCTATAGGCTGATGATCCCCTGAGGGCCATGTGTGTCTTAGGCTCAGTAAAGCAGTTCTCTGGGTCAGTCCTGCCCTGGGAACTTCCCAGCTCTGTGCATGTGTTTCTAGTCCCCGCACTCCACCCAGGCCGGTATGGCCTCAGGCAAACCCTTTACTCACGGGGCCTGCGTTTCCATCCCAGGTCTGTTCCCTGGTGGTTGCCACCTGAGAAGATGCCCAGCCTCCTGTGGTTGCCCAGGGAGACAAGGGCTGTGGCTTTGGAATATCCAGGAGTGAGCCCTATTGTTGCCAAAAAACGTCTGCTGCTCTGCACCTCAGGGCACCACCACTCCGGTGTGGTTCCCTCTCAGCTGACCGTCCTCTCCTCACTCCCGTGCCACCGTATAAACACCGACCAGCTGCAGTCTAGGCCCTGTGCACATCCCTCGAGAAATCACCCAAGAATTCAGACTCCTGGGGGACAGGCCTCCAGACCTCAGAGTAAGAGTGGAGGGGAGTGCTGGGAGCTCAGAATTGCAGGTAGAGAATATATACAGTTTTATACAGTTTTATGCCTGGTAGGAGAACACCATGGCACCCTAGCAGGGGAGGTAGGTCCAGTTTTTAGAGAGTCTCTCCCATGGAGTGTAGTGGGAGGACCTTTGAACTCTGATCATTTGTGGGGCACTCCGAGCAGTTCTCATGGGGGAGGGGACTCCCATCCACTTGGTGATGGATTTTGTATCTTTTGTTTGTATTCTTGGGGTCGCAGCTCGCCTTAGTGGGATTGATGTGCGTTCTTCAACCTTCTCTCTTGGTGTAGCTCTAATCCACCAGATTACTTGCTAAATTTCTGTTCTTTAACTCTCCTTCTGGACAGGAGCCTCTGTGGAAAGCTTGCTTCAGTCAGCCATCTTGTCTCCACCCTCTTACTCTAAACATGTTATATTTTCTTTCAATTTTAGATTCATTTTATGTAGGTATTCTCACATAAATATATAGTTTTGTTTCTAGTATTTGCATGCCATAAATATAGTTTAGAAATCTACTGTTTATTTCATTAAAATAAGATATAATAGTCTTTTTTAGAAATACAGAAAACATTGAGAGACTTCATTAAAATACCCAAATCTAGCCCACTATTAATATTTGGGTATATTTTTTCCAGCCTTTTTTTTTTTTTGCATATTTCTGGAATCAGCATTTGATTAAGGGCATTTCCTATGCTGTAAAACACCTTTCTGACATCATTTTTTTTTTTTTTTTTTGACAGAGTCTCACTATGTTGCCCTCAGTAGAGTGCTGTGGTATCACAGCTCACAGCAACCTCAAACCCTTGGGCATAAGCGATTCTCTTGCCTCAGCCTCCCCAGTAGTTGTGAACACAGGCTCCTGGCACAACATCCGGCTATTTTTTGGTTGCAGTTATCATTGTAGTTTAGCTGGCTTGAGCCAGGCTCGAACCCTCTAGCCTTGGTACATGTTGCTGGCGCTGTAACCACTGTGCTACAGGCACCGAGCCTCTGACATAATTTTTTGACAGCTATGCAATATTCTACCTGACAGATGTACCATAATTTAATTCTATTCTTATTCCTACATAATTAGGATGATTTTGGTTTTTTCCCATTATGAATACATCTTTGTTTGAATTTCAGATAGTTTCCTAACATACTTAGGGAGTATGTTATGTCACTTGATCACAAGTCTGAAGATGAGGTAGGTTTGGACTAGTTAGTACAGTAACTAAATGATATTTATTGAGGACGCAGGTGCCACCCATCATTTTTCTCTAGTTTTCTTTAGTGTATGATGTGAATAGGTATCATACATGATTTACACATATTATCTTCTTTCATATTCATAGCAAACCTAGAAGGTGGGTCTAATATTGTTCATTATTCCCATTGTACAGCTTAGGTCACTGAGGCTCAGTGAGTTACCTTGCCTAAGAGCACACTGCACAGCCTGTAAGAGATGGGAACCCCTGAGGTTCTAGGCATCACATCCTTCTCCATCACCCAGAGGCATGGAAGGATCTAGCTCTTCCATGCATCTGTTCCCCCCACTTTTTTGATTTGATAAATCTCAAGGCTGCAGAAGATTTGCCAGACTATTAGAATGAACACCTGTATTCTCTTCACCTAGATTTACTCATTGCTAACCATTTTCCATCCTTGCTTCCCCACCTGAAGAAATGACCCCCATTACCATCATTGTCATTACTGTATTAATAATCTTGCCAAATGTGCATTATTACTGTTCCTGTTTACAAGGGAGGAAACAAATGTCCCTAGAGATCAAGGAACCTATGTCCCTTGACTCAAGCTACAGAGCCAAGATTCACATCAGGTTTTTCTGACTCTGCACTTGTTGCCTCTTGATGAATATATCAGGCCTGGACAAATGAGAGACTAAATCATACCTCCAAAGATCAATTTGTTAACCGACAGTTTTATAATAAGAGATGCAATTGCCAAGCAGCCCCAAGCTGGTGCCAGCAGATCAGTACTTGCTGCTTCTCCAAAAGAAAGCGCAGAAGACAACAGGGATGGTGCTAAAGACCAGGGATGCCTTTAGGGCCACCTGCACCCCAGCTCTGCAGACACCCCTGAAAGCACTAGATCCAGGCGAGGGGCCCCAGGGTCTTATCGGGACTTTTCTCCTCACCTCTCAGGTGGCTACTGTCTGGCCCTCCCCACCCTCCAGCCAGAGCAGCTGGTGGAGGTGACTCCGCTTGCTACTGAAGGTTGGAAGTCCGGGTCCTCATTTGTCTTCCCTGGCACCAACCCCACCCTGCTTTCAGTATTCAGGAGGGAGATTCGTCATTTGCTTTTTTTTTTTTTTTTTTAACAACTCACTTTACTATTGCTTTATTCATTTCCAAGTGACAGGCAGCAGAATAGACTTTGTCTCAATATTGGCTGGGAGAACATGGTCTGCATTTATTATAGAATTTTATTTTATTTGGGTTTTGTTTCTTTTTGTATATGGCAGAGGAATCTTGGTCCTTCTGCAGGTGAAATTTCAGCTAGAGGAATGGGTAATCTAATTGCCTGGTAAACTAATTTTGAGGTACTTGGGCAGAGAAGGGAGTTGGAAATCCCAGGAAGGCCTTGCACAGTATCTTTGAGTTTTTGGAAAAATTCTAAAATGTCAAAATTTAGAAATGTACCAATCCTTATGGAAGAATTGGTAAGAGTGTCCCCTGTGTTCAGTGTGGCTCCAAGCACTGAGGTATGAGTTGATAAGCCAGGATCTGGCCCCAGACAGGCTCCTAGACTTCAACCAACAAAAAGTCAGAATGCACCATGACATCTGCCCTGGCTGGGATTGTCAGAGAGTAGCCATCCAAGAGGGCACGAGGGAGATGTCCCCCAGAAGAGCTGGCTGGCGTGCAAGCGTCTGTGTGATCATAGCACAATCACTCCTATTATGCTAAAGGAAACTCACCCGCCAGTCAGGGGTGGTCAAACTTTGACCTACCACCTGTTTTTACACATCCCACTAGCTAAGAATAGGTTTTAATTTTTAAGCATTTGGAAAAAATCAAAAGAAGAGTGATATTTTGTGACACGTAAACACTGTGAAATTCAAATGTGAGTGTCCATTCATAAAGGCGTGTTGGAACACAGCCACTCTCGGCCACTTATGTGTTGGTGGCTGCTTTCACGCTCCGGTGGCATAGTGAGTGGTGGCAACAGAGACCTTCCAGCCCTTCCTAGAATGGCGCCGACCTCTGCCGTAAGTCACTGTCTTTTCTTCTTCTTTTGCCTGAGTACATGTATTTCTATCCAATTCACGTGATGTCCCCACGGTGGTTTTGTCTCATCTTCCCAGTCATGCTGTGAGGTGGGGATCGACAATCCTTCCTTCCAGGAGCCCAAAGAAAATACGTCACTTGCTCCAAGCCCACAGCTAGTAGGCAGGAGCCCCAGGTCAAGCCCTGGACGCCAGCCCTCTAAAGCCAGGGCCAGCCCTCACGCCGTGTCTGTGCAGCACAGATGGAGTATTTAAACTCTGTGCTGTCAGAAGCCGGGTGGCTTTTGAGGTATGAGCCTGTGATCCCGGCAGGAGTGGACTTCCCAGGGCAGGAGGCTTCTATCTAGAGGATTAGGTGACCTTAAGGTCCCTTTCAACTCTCTGAGCCCACAGCTGTGTGATCTCTGGCCAGTTCTACAGATGATGAGCCACATGCTGTCTCCAAAGGCCTCACTGTCTAGATGAGGCTCCTGTGGGATCCTTGCTCCCCACGTGCCAGCCAGACAGTCTGGAGCTTGGTGGTTCCAAGCAGGACTGGGAGTGTTAAACCTGTTTGTTTCTTGAGATGATCTGTCTTTGCAGACTGAGGTAAAGCAGCCTGGAGAGTGCAGAGGTTGAGTTCTGCACGAAGGTCACCAGCCACTTCTGATCTTCCTGCCATGAGGGAGTGTCCCCTCCTGCCCCATCGGAGTTCAGTCCCTTGCACTCCCCCTCCCCCGCAGCATGGTACAACAGAAGTCAGGTGAAGTCAGGGGTACCCAGATTCAAATCCTGATTTTGACAACTATGAGCTTCAAGACTAGGGCGAGGGACCTCAAATTCCTATTGGGCAAAATGAAAATGATAATAATGCCTACCATTAGGTTCTGGCAGGTAAAATGGGCTATATCATCTGAAATACCTAGCATATCCATCAAATACTAGCTATAACCTTAATACATACTTAAAGCAATGAGAAACTAAAAATTAAGAATGTTAAAAACACTTAGCATGGGACTTAGAACAATTCCATTCAAAGAAAGAAAGAAAATAGCAGCCCTTTCATAGTCCCCTTTGACTAGAAAATAAAATCATTCACAATAAAGACCCTGTTAAGACACTCCCAATATGTTCAAAATGCATCTCTTAGAAGGATGGATGGAAAACTCATCCATCTGCATCCTCAATGGATCCTGAGCTATTGGACTGCTGTCCACTCCCCACATCTAGTATCTGCTCTCATTCTTTGTGACTTTTGTGTGTGAATATCCCTGTGCCTGGGCTGCCCTTCTTCCTTTGTTTCTCTGTTTCACAAACTCCTATTCATCCTTCAAAACCCCCACTCAAATAAAACTATTTCTTCGATGCCTTCCTTTACACCCTCATCAATTCCTCTTCCATGCTTCCATAGGAACTTGTACAAAAGGCTTATTAGAGCATTTAACCTTGTAATTTAGTTTATTGTTGATGTTGTAATCTTTAGGGCCTAGGTCGAGGCCCCACTCAGAGCAGTAATTAGAATAAAAAAACAATGGAGCTGAGGCTGAATCCGCCTGTGCCTGCCTAGATAGACAGCATGCTCACTACACATGCCCGGAGGGAGGGAGGCAAAATCTGGGGTGGCAAAGATAGGTCTCCTTGGGAGATGGTGCTAATAGTTTTCCTTTGATTTTACTTTCCATCTTGATTAAAAGTATGTGATGTTTACACGGCTATAGGGCAGATAGACAATCTTGTGAATTGCCTCACAATCTGCTTATTGAATTTCATGTCCTCTCGTATTTCATGTCCCATCATGTTTCTGAAACTTTGGTCCTCCTTCACTGGGTGCTAGTCAGAACTTAATGCTTAATGGGGAAGGTGAGTGGGGATCACAGTGGTGTAGGCAGAGAGGGTGCTGATACCCCGCATCCTCTCCTCCACACCCACCTGCCTCCTCCATCCTTCTGGGCTTTCTCCTGTCTTAGTTTGGATCTGGTTTTCTGGCCCTCTGTCCTCCTCTTAGTAAGCCCCATCTGTGCCTGCTGTCTTTGAACCCCTTTTCCCCTGGTCTAGCACTTCCAGGGGCCTCACATGGATCTACCTGCTTCATTTTGACTCTCAGTTATATCTCCCCAAAGAAGAGATTTTTCTCCGTCTCTCCCCACTGGGGTGAGCCCCACTAGACTGTGAGTCCCAGCGGACATCTTGTTCGAGTCTGTTTGAACTCACAGCATTGAGCACTGTGCCTGGCATACAGTGGATCTTCACTGACTGATGAATGGATTAATGAATGAACAAGCAACCAAGTGTTGATGAACCAAGTCCTGATGGCCAGCAGGACGGTTTCCACCCCCTCTTAGCATTCAGAGAAATGCTGCTTCCCCGGCAGAGAGAAGAAGCATGACTTCTCTCCAGCCCTCGGTTCCCCTGTCCTACCATCTCTCACTCATGGAGATGTGGCAAGTGAAGGATCCTCAAAAGACAGACGGGTGGTGAGATCACCAGCCTTCTAGCTCTAAACAAGAGGTTCTGTAGAACTGTATGGTCTGTGCGCAGGAGCTCGGACTGGAGTGGCCAGCTGGGCTGTGGTGGGTCCCTTCCTCCCACCTGCCACTTGGAAGACATGTAGCGCCTTAATCACAGTTAATGACTCACATGCCAGTGGCGTGTCATATGCTAAGGTCTGATGGTCTCTAACTTGCATCTCTCCTACTGAGGGATGCCTCCCTAGCACCACGAATGGGATTTCCCTGCCAGAATCTAATTATGTGTCTTTATGCTCTAATCTCATTGTCTTGTCCACTTTGAGACTTACAGCCAGTGGGGCATGAATCCACTTCTCAGAGCCTGCTTCAGTGTTTCCCAAGACAGCCTGCCGTTCTGCCCAGAGGCTACCTCTGGATATGCAAGCAAATTGCTAGGAAGTAGATCCATTTTGTTTTTCAGGAGGAGCTGAGTCAAATCACAGACTGACTTCACTTTTGGGAAGACCTAAACAGACCTGGGAAGTTTCACAGGATTCATTTAGGTCACCCTGGTGTCCCCTGTCACAGAAGTTACATGCAGCCTAAATACTTAAGTTCACGTCTCAGGCAGCATTCACGTTCGTAGCTCTGAACTGCCCTCTGCCTCCGCCTCATCTGACCCTGCTGATCCGAGTCTTCTTGGATAGCAACTTGGCCACCCACTCTCCTCCTATATTTCTCTGGCCCCTTGCATTTATCTTCTAATACCATTTTCCTGCCTTCAAATTTATCTTCTGCAAACCAGTTATGCCTCTGCAGTCCCACTGAGTTAACGGCTTTTCTGGTTCACAACTATAGGCAGTGAGCCCGCCAGTCCCGTAACCCCCAGACAAATGTGCAGCTCTCATGCCTGAGCTGAGCTGTGGGGCTGTGAACATGCTACACTCTTCACACATCTGGTGCCTCTGTGAAACAGACATTATGATCCTCCTTTCTAAGATGGAAAAACGGAGGGTCTGAAATGTTGAGCAACCTGAAATTACGTCCTCACCATGGATAAGTGGCACTTAGAGGTTTCAGGCTCTGCTGCCACCTCCAGAGTCAGTCTCCAACTCCTGTAGAGAGGCCCCATCTCAGGCGGCAGTAACCACACGAGACCATGCTTAGGAGAGCAGGCATCTGCGTAGCCCTTGAGGACCAACACAAAGGCTTGGATGCGTTCTCAGGAACCCTTGCAGCACAGGGGGGGAACATGCAAGTTTGGCTTCCAGAGAAACTCGGGCAGGGGTGAGAAAGTAGAAAAGATGGCCTCCCAGCCAGTCCATTTTATGAAGTGGAGGAAATAGCCACCAGATCTGCCTCTGGCATGCTTCTCTGATGACAGCGCATGGCCAAGAGGGGCAGAGGTGACCTTGACAGTAGCCTTGGGTCCGATTGCACTTTCCAGTGTGCAAAGGACTTTCACCACTATTAGCTCAGCTCATCCTCAGATGTTTCTCCCACAGGGCACCCCTGGGGGATCAGGCAGGGCAGAAATGGGAAGACAGAGCGGCTGGGGAGGGGAGTAACTGGTGGTTACACACAGGCGTATCCCCCTCTCCAGAGCAGCCCACCCCCATGCCTGGGCCCAGCCTTATTTCTCCACTTCCTGCCTGTCTCTCCCTCTGTACCATGGACACAGCTGCACATTCCTAACCATCAGAGCTCCTCCTCCAGGCTATGAAAGGTCATGAAATACTGGCGCCCTTCACTGTGCTGTTCCTGCTGGGGGCTGGGTGGTCCAATGGTAGTTCCTCTCCCCAGAAAGCCAGAGTCCACAGGGCCATGCCCTCTAGATGAGGGTGAATCAGGTATTATTTCCCCGTGGGAAGTGCAAGGAAAATAAACAACGTAGGCACTGAGAGGAAGCAGTCTGTACGTTGCTGTTGAAAATTTAGAACCATCAGCAACTCCTCGTGCAAAGTTTCAGACTGAATTTATGCCACCTGGGTGATCTGCAAAGCTCAAGGCAAGAATTTCATTTAGAGTTAACTTGGGTTGTCAGAAGCTAACGCAAATCCTAGCTAGGACACACCTTCATCCTCAGATGTAAGTTGTGCCTCCACAAATAAAATCCTGAGAATTGGAGCACTTCCACTGACAAAGAACTAAATTTCAAGAGGAACAAGACACGCTGAGGGGGAACCAGAAGAAATAGCTGTAAGGGCTTAAATCCCTGAGCCTCAGTTTATTCACCAATAACATGGGAATAATAACACCCACCCTAGCAAGATGGTGAGTGGTCAGGGGAGAAAGTGTGGGCAACATATTTAGCACAAGGCCTGGTGTGTGAGGGGGGTGCTCAAGGAGAGGTAACAGCTGTGATTATTCTCTCTTTTCTCAAAAACATTATCATTCAGTGAACACTGGCTTTGTTTTCCTGTATTTTCTTTCATGCATAGATAAAAAGAAAGGCAAAAGCAATAGAAAACAATCACAGGATTGGCCTGTTACCCTCCTGGAATCTGCTGTCTCAGCTATAAACCCAGGCAGTGCTTCTTCCACATTCTCTTACTGTGCAAGGTACAAGGTTGTAGTGAGGATGGAAGGCAGGGAGGTCTGTGGAAGCATCTTGCAAACTGTGAAGTGCTGTGCAAATGCCACCCACTTGTACTCCCCACTAATTTCTTCCATCATCACCTCCATTATGTTTCTCTCATGAAATGCAGTGTGGAAAGTGTTTACAGATCAAGTGGGGATGTGAGGGCATGTGGGGAAGTGACTTCTGTCCTCATCTTGTGGTTTCAACACTGCAATACCAACCTTCTTCCCATTCTTTTTGTTCCCTCTTCTGGGACGAAGGCAGATAGACTAATACCTTTTATTTTTACTTCGTTGAGTGATGTTTTTACTAGATTGTGCCTACAATTCAGACCTTCCAGTCTAGCTTCCTCATTGTGTGACCTTGGATCAGGCCCCTTTCTGGGCCTTGGTTTTCACTTGTATGAGTGTGGGTAGTAATTCCTGCCTCACAGATACATGAGATTCAATGGGGTTTTGTTTGGAAGATTAAAAGGTTGAAATTTATACCCTTGGAGATCTCTTGCAAAGTTAACATCTTGAGACTTTGGCAGGAAGAGATGCTTCTGGCATGGCGATGTCTGATTATTACTGGGGAGAGCCCTGTCTGGAGGCAGCAGGGGTGAGACACTCCAGGGGCTGTGAGGTCTGCCCTGCAGACCCTGCACAGTTCTGAAACTGGGGTGGCAGGTGGCATCCATTGCTGTGCTGATGAGGCAGCGTCTAGCTCTGCCTCCAGAGCTGTCCAACTTGAATTACATCTCAACAAAACATACACCATCTTCCTTTGGCAAAATGTGAAGTCAGGAATAAAGAAAAGCTTGGACCCCTGACTTCAGGGCCCCAATCTGTCTCTGCTATTTGTTTCCATTAGTGATTCTCACTGAAAGATGACCTGCCACTCACTCATCTGTGGCGTCATGTCCCCATCCAATTTCTGCCTCCTGGATACACTTATGCCACCCAGTCAGCAAAAGGACAAGTCCTGTGAAGCAGAAAAGGAACTGCAAGGCAGAAGAGCTGGTGTCTCAGCCCTGGGCTCTTCCCTCTGGCTGCTGTGTGAACTTGAGCGAGACCCTGCACTTCTCTGGGCCTCAGTTTACTTATCTGTGAAATACAGCCTCCTTCCGTAGGTGACTCCCAAAGGTTCTGAGACACTCTAGGCTAGAGGGCAGGTCCTGCTAGGGTCCAGGAGATGGATCCCTTCTTTAGAGTGAGAAGATGGTGAGTAGCAGTGCGCTGCTACAGGAACACCCCCGTCAAGCTGGGGGCACTTGGGTTGTAGGGTGCTCCTGTGACTATAGTGGGGTTCCTTTGTGGCTCCTGAGGAGCCCCCTGCTGGTATATAGGGTTACCTCCCTTTGGTGCCTGTTCTCTTTGTGCCTCTGCTCTGGGTCTGTCCTGCAGGAGTCCCATCTGAGGTGAGACAGTCTAGTAGGGGAACGGTCCATCCGTCTGTACCACCGCAGGGGCCTTCCAGCTCATCCTTGAGCCTCTCACAGGGGCTCTGTGGCAGGGGCTGCAGTTCTCTGGGCACTGGGGTCCACTAGACTCCTGCAACCAGCCTGTTAACGGGTCACATGACATCAATACCCATCCCTGTGTACTCCACTCCCCACATCACCAGAGAGATCTTTTTGCACTGCTCAGCTGACACTGTCATTCCCTGGCTGAGACCTGCCATGGCTCTCACTGCACTTAGGATGAAATCCATGCAGCCCGGCCAGCCGGGCCCTGCTGGTCTCACCTGGTCCTCTCTGAGCTGTAGCTGCACTGCGTTCCACCTCTGTCTTTCTGGGAAGAAAGCCCCTGCCCCCCAACCCATCCTTTAGGTCTCAGTCCAAATACCAAGCTTCCCTTGACACCTCAAGACTAGATCAGACCCCCTGTTGTGTTCCTTTAAAATATTCTGTGCTTTGCTTAACAATCTTAGTCCCAATTTGTAATGGTTAGTGTTTTGAGACCTCTTGAGCGGTAGCTATACCACCCACTAGGGTCTGAGCTCTGTGAAGGCTGGAATCATGTTTTTGTTCACTCTTTTATCCCTGGACCTCACCTACTGTGTGCTTTGTTGTGTTCCATTTAATGTGTAAAGGAAGGAAGGAGGAAGGGAGGGAGGGAGGGAGAGATGAAAGGAGGGACTGTGTCTCACGTATCTCTGGGCCCACAGGGTAATCTATCCACACCTTGCCGTTGGGCCCCTTGAATCGGGGTCCCTGGTCCTGAGATTTAGACCTTGCTCCATGAGAAGGGACACCAGAGGATAGAGACACTTCTGGAGATCTGTTTGGAAGCTACTATTGTAGCTGAGTGGTGGCACAGGCTGGCCAAGTGGCTTCTGCGGGGACCCTAGATGTGTTAAAAATCACCAGAGATCATGGACAGAACCAGTCTGAAGTCCTCACTCTCTGATTAACCCAAGTCCGCTTCCCAGATAGGAGAGGACACTTCATGGTCCTTGGGTTGGGCCCCTGTCTAGTTGGTGCTGCTTGCTGGGCACGAGACCTTGGCAGCGCTTACCACGGGCAGCTCTCCTGGGTTGAGGTGGGGCACTGAAGGAGAAAATGCATTAGTGCACAGAGTAGGGGCTTTGTTCCCTGTTGTCACGCTGTCATTACCCACACCACGTCCTCAAGATTCGCCTTGGTGACTGCTGTCCTGGCTGTCGTTAGGGCAAATGAGCAAATGAGAACCCTGACCTCCTCCACAGTGGCTGTCAGTGCCAGCTGCTCCCAGCATCACCATTCACAGCCTGTCTCTGCAAGAGAGCTGCTGTTGCTTTCTGCAACAGAGCCAGTGTGTTCCCTAAGTCAGGGTCAGAGGACAGCACTGCTGACCACAGCCCTGCTCTGCTGAGGGCAGAGGTGGGTGACACCTCTTTAAACAGCAATGCTCAGGATCCAGCTGCCCGCTCACCATTCTTTGGCCCTTATCCAACCCCGGGGTACCCAGAGGGACGCCCCAGCTCTGTGGGATTCACCCGACTTTAGGAATCCAGGAAAGGCACTTTGTCTCCAGGATCCAGAAGGATCCACACACTGAAATGTGCATTTTCCTGATGCATTCACGCTCTGTTTGCCTTTTATGGAGGGGAGCTGGGGAATTAGAGGTGTCAGATCTTGGCCCAGCCTTTCTCAGCTGACTTGCTGTGTGACCTTAAATAGCCTCTTCACTTCTTTGGACTTCTGCTCTCTCATCTGAAAAACAAAGAGTTGAATAAAGGGCATCAGGACGAGAGCCACAGATATTGCCTCTGGTCCTGATTCAGTTACCATTATTGGGCTGTGCTGCCTTGAGAATGTTATTCAACCTCTCTGATTTCTTCTCTCTACTGCACAGGGCAATTGGGAGGATGGATGAGGTCATCGTACTATGGTTCTGTGTTGATCAGGAGGTATTTGACAAAGGAAGCTCCTAGTTCTATCACCTCGTAACAGTGGCCATGAAGGTCGGCAGAAAATTATGTATCATCCTGTGTTGGGGCAGCAAGAGGGCTGAGGACCCAGTAGTAGGTGGGCAGGAACATGGAAAGAAGGGTCCCCCAAAAGGAAGTGGGACTTCATGAACCATCTGGGAGGGATGGTCCCAGGCGACATTCATACGCAGGTAAGGGTGGGGCAGTAATAAAAAGCACAACTCTGTGTGAATGCTGGACAGCCCTGGAGGCCAGCCAGTGTGGAGGGAGTAGAGGGCAGAGGCTGAGCACAGGCGGGTTAAGCCTCAAATGTCTAGATTCAAATCCCACCTCCACCCTATGCTAATATTTTGGCTATGGACAAATGAGACCACTTGGGCTCCCATTTGTGCTTTGACAAACATGGAGTTAACCTAGGGAAAGAAGTGAGGATGACAGCCAATGGTGCGAGGGACTCTTGTCAGGGTGCTGAGGACAAGGAAGCTCTTTGTAAATCCCAGCTGTTACATATGGGTGTCTAGGGAGCCAGATATTCTTTCCTGAAGTGGGAAGCTGGTGGGACTTGGGCCGAGCCCTCACCAGCTTGCTGGACTGTCATGGCGGGGTAGCGGTGGTGGAAACAGCCTCCAGCATTGCTGGGAGGAGGGTGACAGGGACACTGAGTGGACAGGAAGGGGGGGCAGTGAACCCAAAGGCAGACAGGGAGGTGGCCCCAGCTGAAGAGGTCAGGTGTCCACCCATGTCCCCAGGCGTGTTGGGACACCAGCCTCACACTTGCTGGCCTCCGGCCCCTGCAGCACCAACACAGCCCTCTTCTCTCCTCATCTAGGGCAGCACTCCAAACTCTCACGCCTTGGTGTAATACAAGAAGGAAAATATGTATAGGATTCAGCAAGGGAAGCCCCAGGCAGGTATTTAAAGTTCAGGTAGCTCAGAAAAAACCTTCTGCCCTGGGGCTCTATTCAAACTAGGCCAGAAAAGAGGAAAACAACCATAAAGGCTCTCACTGATTCTCCCTGGGAGGTTTGGGCTTGTTTCCACACAAACTCTTTTCTCCCTGATCCACTTGCAGACATCAGTAATGTAGTGGTGGTGAGATGGCCCAGAAAGGGACAGGCACTTGCCAGCCATAAAGCCCAGGATCTACTTTCTACCAAAAGCCTCCTTCTGGTAGTCTGTAGGAAAAAACGACGATCTTAAAAACAGTTAAAAGAAAAAGAGAGAGGGAATAAAGAAGTCCTTTATGAATTAAACACCTGTGGCTCTTTGGTTTAGAAGAATGGACATTTGGGAACTTCGCATGCCCGTGGTCATGTGGACTGGGCTGGTTAGGTACACTATGGCATGCCCAGTAAAATAGTGCCTACCCCACTATGGGAAGGTTTGTGGTCACGTTAAGCAGCAGAAAGCAGGAAGCGACGTCGGACATTGAGAGAGACCTCACCAACTGCAGAAGTTCTCTGCACGGAAAGAGGGAAGCAAAGAAAGGCCAGAAAGTTAGTAGCATCCCAGGGGATTCATTTTTTTTTCTTTTTTCCCCCGATATGCTCCAAGCTCTCTATAATAAGTACGTGTTGCATTCTCATGAAAAAGATTTTTGTTTAAAGGTCTGATTAAAAAGAGGCGTGTGTCAGCAGGAGGGTTGGTTGGCAGGCAGGCCTCAGCCTCAGCCTTCTAGAGTCACTGAGGCAGAGAAAGAGCAGGAGGTCCCTGGTGATAGAGGTGGATAGAGGTGGGATTAAGTGAGCACCTACTGTGTGCCAGCTCCGAGGCGGGGCATGTCACATGCACCACATACCCTGAGACTTTAACACACAGCCATCTCTAGCCACACTGCACAGATGAGGAAACTGCTCAGAGGGGTGTGTTGGTCCTTTCTGCCTCACAGCTGAGTGGAATGATGGTGACTGGTACAGAGGTGATCTCAGAGTTCATTCTCTCATCATATCCTGGAGGCAATGAGGCCCAGAGAGGGGCAGAACACTTCCCAGAGTCACACAGCAAGAATGTGCTGATGGCCGGGCGCACTGGCTCACGCCTGTGATCCTATCACTCTGGGAGGCTGAGGCAAGTGGATTGCTTGAGCTCATGAGTTTGAGACCAGCCTGAGCAAGAGGGAGACCCCGTCTCTACTAAGATATAAAAACTGAGGCAAGAGGATCGCTTGAGCCCAAGAGTTGGAGGTTGCAATGAGCTATGATGTCACGGCACTCTACCTGGGGAGACAAAGTGAGACTCTGTCTCCAAAAAAAAAAAAAACATGTGATGTGGCCTGTCAGTTCCAACTCTTGCCTTGAGGCTGTTCTGCGGGGCTCCCTGAGGCCTGTTCCCGGGAATTCTTCTGGAACTTGGTTCTCCCAAGACTTGTGCTCCCCCTCTTGTCTGCCCTCCCAGCCCCTCAGAGAAGGATAATTTCTCTTCTGGTGTTTCTCACCTAGGTATGCCTTTCTCTTTGAACTTCATGGGCCTCTGTGGACCTTCTAAGCTTTCTCCTGGGCTCTCCCAGCAACCGCCCGGGAGTGGCCACCTCACCCCCTGTGTGGGAGCATTCACAAAGACCACTGTCACAGACCCTCCCCGTGCTGCAGGTGTTCCATGCTGAGATCTTGTGCAGCCCCAGAGTAGAAGGTTAACAAGGAGCTGGAGGAGAATATTGGGGGAGTTGGGGGGGGCGGCGGTGAGGGTGAAGCTCAGCACCCTGCCTGTTCTCATCCTCTGGATGGCCGGGATTACTGACCTCTGTGGGGCTGAGCCCCGGAATGAGCTCTTCAAACCCTTTGGCTCACACGTCCCCAACCTTGACTTCCGGCTCAGTGGGTCACAAGCTGTCCCTCTAACAACCCCCTCCACCCCCATGCTCAGCTTGTGCTCGACACATGTTATCACCTGTTGGATCCCCACAGTGACCCTTTAGCTTAGGGACTGTCAGGTCCCTGCAGAAGAGAAGCCTGAGGCTCTGGGAGGTAAGCAACCTACCCAGGGCTACACAGCCTGTGATGGGCAGAGCCAGGTCTCACGGAAGTGGTGTGCTACATCACCTCCCTAGACACAGGGCCCGATGCGTGACTGCGTTTACACTGAAAGGTCACAGGGAGTGCAGCAGGAAAGAGCACGAAGGGGCTGCTTCTCTGGAGTACCGTGGTTCACACCCAGACTCGGGGGGCACGTGCACGTGCGTCCAAATCCCTCCTCTGCAGTTCACCAGGGTGTGAGTGAACTCAGGAAAGGTATTTATACTCTCCAAACTGATGTCTGCTCATCTGCAGAGTGAGGGTAGGATTTTCCAGGGCGCTGGGAGGGTGAATGAGATCCTGCTTATGGAGGGCTTAGCGAGGGCTGAGCACCGTGAGTAAGACCATTATCCTGGTGCCCGCCACTCTCATCTTACCCCTTCTCACTACTGCTGCTGGCGAAATAAACGATAAATAAACAATAGAGCTGTTTAGTATGCTAAGTTCTCTGCCACGTGTAGGGGATCGAAGATGAATTATCTTGATCTCTGAGAGTCCAGCCAGGAGGTGGGGAGAAACACACAGCAAGTGGTCAGACTGTGATGACCATGACCAGAGGGGGGCATCTTTTCTCAGCAGGAGCGTCTGACTGCCCAATGGAGGTTATACAGAGGATGTGACATTCCAGTGGGTTTTAAAGGATGCCTAGGAGCTTGGGGGCTGAGAAGGAGGGGCAAGGCCTTCCAGAGGAAGGGAGCGGCGTATATAAGGGAGGAGGAGTGCAGAAGGGGGACGGTGTGACGTGGTGGCGTTGGGTGGGCAGGGCAGCCAGTGTTCGTTCACAGGGTAGCCACTTGAGGCTGACGTGCAGTGTTCACAGTGACAGTGGTGGCTGGGGTGCTGGGGGCCCTACGTAGCAGGCCCCTGGGGAGTGACCCAGGCCTGTAGGCAGCAGGGATCCTTGGTCATATGCGCGTTGGCCCATGTCAGGACCTTGACATCACAGAGAAGGATGGGGCAGGTGGCAGAGGGCTGGAGCAGTAGGGAGTATGGTGCTCTGGTCCTATGATAGGTGATGAGAGTTGAGGAGACCTTGAGATGAAGGGAAAGGCTTGAGAAATTGCACATAAGAAGCCAAAAAGAACTCTGCATGTGTGCACATGTGAATGTGAGTACCTGGGACAGGCCGAGGTTGAAAGAAGCGTGAGATGATGACTTTGAACAGGCTTGCTTAAGATGACAAGTGGGTTCCCCTAGAAGCCTGGGGGGGACTTACAGACTGAACTTTATAGTAGGCAAGTAGAAACAGGCCGCGTTGGGATCGCTTCCTCCAAGGCAGCCTCCCTGCATCCCACAGGATAGGCCAGGCCCCCCTCTGTGCCCATGGCCCGTGCCCTCCACAGTCGCCTCCATCCAGTCCAAATCCTGTTGGGTTTTAATGACTTGCAGACTGCCAGCCCTTCCATTAGAGTTCAAGCTCTTTTAGGCCAGGGGCTATGTCTTCTCTGTTATTCTGTCCCCAACACCTGGCACCCACAAGTGCTTGAATAGATGTTGCTAAAGTCACAAGAAAAAGAGAATTTGAGTTTGGAAGCCAGAGGAGAAGTCAGACTGGCCTTTGTGATCCAGGGTCCCTCCCGGTGAGCAAGGAGGAGGCTGTGGCCTCAGAGAACCAGCCCTAGGACTGAGTCACCTGAGTAATAACACGTTTGCTGAGTCCTATCATGTGGGTCAGGTCCCAGGGCAGCCCTGCAGGGTGCGCACTCCCTGGAAAGTTCAGCTTCTCCATCACTGTGACCTTTGATCTCAGAAGGGCCAATCTGGGGAGCAGGAATCAGTCTTGCTCAATGGGGCTCAAGAAAGCCAAAAACTTCAACCCCAAGAAAGCAGCTGCTGACTGAAGGAATGGGTGAATGAAGAGAGAGGAGAAAAGATCAACAAGGCTTAGATTCTGCTACTTACCTGTTCAAATCTTTCTAAAGGGCTTTCTGTTAACATGAGCAACAACAGCCAGCAGCCCAGCTGGCTGGGGAGGAATGAGCCCTTGATCTCAGGATATGCCCAGGCAGAGTGGGCACACACGAAGGGGACGAGGGTGGGGACCTCTCACAGCTTTAAGGCTCTGGGGTCTGCTTCTGGCATCAGAAACGGAGGTCACTGTTGTTAGTCTCCCTAGGTTGTCTCCAAGTGCCTTTGCAAAAGCTTCTGGGAAGTCAGAATATGAACTGATGAGACCTCAAACCCCCTCTTTCCCTTAACTCTGATGTCTGTTTCTCACAGGAAATCTCTAGAACAGGTCAGCCTGGCCTTCTTCTCTTTGTCTTATTTTCTTCCCTGGCTAAATTGGCTCTTGTCCCCTGTGCTGGGGAAGATTCCCAGTGCATAAGGTCTGGGAAGAGGTGACTGGGTCCCCAAGTCACCAAGCGCCATCCAGTCAATGGACTCAGTCCCTGCTCTGCCCTGTACTAACCTCATTTTTTGTCTCGAGTTTACTCATTTGAAAAATGCCTGGATCCCACTGACCTTGCAGCAATGTTGTGTGTTCATTGAGCAAACTTTCTCTGGGTGTCCAGGGTGTGCCAGGCCCTGCGAAGGACCAAGGAGGCAGAGGCTTCCTGTCTGGAGGAGACAGAAAGTAAATGTTCAATTTAATGCCAAGAAGTAATAAGAATTTTAAAGAAAAATGAAGCAAGGTGAAGGGATAGTGGTTGTTTCTTATTGACGGAATCAGAGATAGTTTCTAGGGGGAGGTGACTAGTTAAAAACTGAATAAAAAGAAGAAGAGAGGCATGCAACTGTCTAGGGAAGACAGCATGTGCAAAGGCCCTGTGACACGGCATGGGTGGCTGTGTTGGAAAGCAAGGTCAACTTGGCTGGAGCTATAGGAGACCTGGCGGGACCAGAGGACATGGGCCAGCCCGCACAAGCCCTTGAGAACCTTTGGGACCTTGGGGGTGTTGGGGAGGGCATCAGGAGGAGCCTTTAGAAAGATTTGAATAGATATGCAGCAGAATCTAAGCCTTGTTGATCTTTTCCCTGTCTTAATTTACCCGGAGCCTCTGATGACCTCTTCAGTCTAAAATGCCTCTACAACAGCATGGTCCAGTGAAAATATACAGTAAGCCAAAAATGCTCATGTAGAATGTCCAGTAGCCACATTTTAAAAATAAAACAAAACAGGTGAAATTAATTTTCATAATATTTTTATTTAACCCTTCTAATGCAAAATCTTACCATTTCAACATGCAATCACTATAAAAAATATTAACAAGATATTTTACTTTTTTTTTCACACTAAGTCTTCAAAATCTGATGTGTATCTTATGCAGCACATCTCCTTTCTGACCAGGCATGTTTCAAGAGCTCAATAGCCACACGTGGCCAGTGGCCACTGTGTTGAACCGGGCAGGCCGGACAGACCTTTTGCCCCTGGGAAAGGCATGGTGGGGTGGAGGGGTAGAGCTGCTCTGAAGGGGGCCTGAGTAGAGGCAGGCAGAGAGAGAGCCTATTTCAGATCATGGAGGGAAGGTGGCCTTGGAATTGACCGCTGCTTGTTGCAAGGAAGCCTGCCTGCCCAGCTTAGCTCCTTCTTAGGGAGGAGAGAGGATCTAAATAGAGCACGACAGACCCAGCATGACTCTTGTCTAATCAGTTCTAAGACTTGAATAAGTGCCTTTTGAAAGGTCTACTGGAATCAGCCCCAACATCCCTTTCTTAAAGGAAATGTTGAGAATGGCCGAGCAGCAGTGGTTCCTTTGCAGTGTTGAGTAGGTCCACTTCACCGCCTCTCCCTCTGCCGCTGACACTGGCCCACGTTCAGAGGGCCCTTCCAGCTAATGAAGAGCAATTCAGCAAAGCATTCCTTTCCCCAAACTGCACCTTCAGATGAGCTGGTGGCTTGGAGGAACCTAACCCAAGGACCCCCCTCCCAATTGACAACACAGAGCATGAGGCCCTAATAAGCTCATGACAGCTTCTGGGGAGAGTTTGCAGGGATGAGAAAGGCTCTCAGCTTTGGTAAACCAGGAACTCCAGCTCCCCATCAATCTGGAGGAAGGAATGCTAAGCAGAACTGGAGAGGGTGGCCCAAAGAAGAGGGGAATTATAAAATCTGGGCTCAGGCTTGGGCAGCGGGGTAGTGCGAGAAGGAACCAGCAGTGCTTCTCAGCTCAGGCCAATGCTTCTTTTCTGTGCAGCAAGCTATACTGCTCTGCTCACAGCAGGAGGCTGTTCCTCAGCAGAGGTGGTGGGCCCTGGTTCAGGCTCACTGCCTAAAGTCCCACAGAGACCAATCTCTCAGCCCACTAAGGTACTGGATGGAAAATCTAGAAGCAAAGTGAGCCAGGATTGCCCAATATGGAACAAGAGCAAACTACAGGTGAATTTCTAGAAATCTTTCTAGCAATCTTGACATACACAGCAACCTGCTTGTGGAGACAGGGGCTTTGCGGCTTAAAAGAAATAAGAAAAGAATCAGGCCAGGCAATTCCTCCCCAGTAAGTCCTAAGACAGAACAAAAGTGGGGAAAACTTGCAAGCGAGAGAGCCCAGTCTTCACTGCATTGAGGATGAAGACAGAATTACTGATGAGTTTGCAACTTCAGATACCTAGCAGACTTGCAGACTTCTCTTACTGTTAACTTGCTGCAAACTTCTATTATTACAATTTTCCTTTAGCCTAAAGAGTGGTAGAAGGCTACAACGAAAAGCTGCTTATGTATAGCACCCACCCACCGCAGGCCTGATCTGCTGGTCTGAGAGTCACGTGGCTGGGACGCCCACTCCCACAGTTGGCGGAGTGGAGCTGGAGAAGTAGCTCCTTAGGAGCCAAGGGCTTGCTGTGACTGTGTTCACAAGCAGCCACACCTTTTCCATTTTGATTTTGTGAAGTCTTTTATTGTATATTTTCGACTTCTCAAGCCTTGTAATAATATAGGCACTAGATGGCACCCCCTGAAGCGTAAGCTATTTTAGGCTAAGGTGAAGGAAATGCTTTGCACAGCAGGCAGTAAACCTAGAGATGGCTGCACAGTGAATTATTAGGAGAAGAGAGAGTCTCTCTCCAGGGATCCTCAGGGTGCGTCCTCCCTAGACAAGGCTGGCATGACTGAGAGTAGCCCCCTGCCCTCCCAGAGCTCCGCCCCTGTAGCCTGAGGAGGACACTGGGCTGACCCTGCAGCAGGATCTTCTGTTCAGAGCCCAAGAGCTATGTTGTTGCTTTTGCCTAAGTGGGGAGCTCAGTGGGGAAGCCACTATACTCTGAAGCCCTTCAGAGCCTGGGAAGGTGATGAATGCAAATGCAATCTAGGGCTACTTGGTGAACATTGAATTAACTGCAGAAAATTACCTAAATGAGGTTGGTGAGTGAAATGTAAATGAGCCCTGGCTCAGCAGGGGCTGGGGAAAGGATCACAATGGGAGACACAGTCAAGGAGGAGGCTGACAACTTGGGAGCGGGCAATAAGCCAACTGAGTAAAGCCCTGTAAACAGGCCAGCCGAGGCCAGCAGCTTAGAGACAGGGCAGGGGAAGGTAGGGGTCCAAGTGGGAGCTAAAGGGGAACGGAAGACAGGAATGGTGAGCCTGAGCCTGGCTCCTGCTGTTTCTGATCATCTGATGGGTGGTCTGAGGAGAGGCAGAGATTCACTTACTGAGGAAATTTAGGCCCCAAGAATCCAAATGCTGCTGATGTGCACCCTTGTTAAGGCAGTGCTGGCAGGTCTGAGTGAAATCCTGGGGGATGGGGAGAGTGGGTTATGATAAAGATATTCAGAGAGCAGAACCCAAGAACCAGCACCTCCTACATAGAGACCTCTCAGCAGCTGGGCCAGAGCAGGAAGGGCAGCAGAACCCTGGGCTGGTCCCTACAGTCCCATCCCTCTGCAGCCTGAGGGTCTGGTCCGCTCCATTTCTCACTGTCACCAGCATACAGCTCCTGTACCCCGCAAACGCTGGCCTATGGTAACCACCACCCTGCTCGACCCCACCCCATTCCTCAGGCACTGTGGCTCAAGGTCTCCAAGAGAGGGGTCTGACTGACGGAGTTTACAGTTGAGGTAAAACTCAGAGCTCTTGTTTCCTGTCCAGCCTTAGGTTTAGCTGCACTTGGACTGAGTATTGACCTGAGTCTAAGCAGGGAGTGAGCACAGGTGTGCAGTATATGAAAGGAAGCCTGGGCCACCTTCTAGCAGCCATCTCCACAAGCTTCTGTCCCCTTCTGTGCTGGGCCACTGTTTCAGCAGGAGGAGGGGCAGCCCTGAAGATGTCAGCTTGGAATGCCTGGCGAGCATCTCGGAAGCAGTGCGGTGGGCAGCAGGGGTGGGTAGCAGGGGGGCCATCCCTGAACTAACACTGACTGTTGCCATTGCCATGACCCAGGCCATGTTCTTTTGCCTCTGAAATGTAGTAACGGTGTTTTTTTGCTTTTTTTTTTTCATTTGGGAGATGGGGGGAAGCTAAGGCGTTGAAAAGCCTCCCAGTTTAGCTTTTCTCCCGTATGTTTTTGTTAAACCTTTGGTGCCTCCTACTGTTTGCCCGCTGTCACTCACTAGCGGATGACAAATGGATGCACAATTAGCAAATAAATATTATCAAACAGCTGGTAACTCATGCCTGGATTTGAGATCCTGTTTGTGGGTGAGTCAGCCCCCTGTGAAATTTGCTAGAGCTTTACCCATTAATATAGTCACATCTAACCCACGTTGTCTCTGATTCTCGGGGGTGTGCAAGGGAGCCCAGAAACTGTGGGATAAAGGCAATGGAATTGACTTGATTTTCTGGATTTGATTCACTGCTTCCTAACTTGCTGAATACCCCTGGACAAGTGACCTAACCTCTCTGAGTCTCAGTTTGCTCATCTATGAAATGGCAATAAATAGTAGGATCTCTGTCCTTTCACACTGCTCTAACAAAATACTTCAGACTGGGCGACTTATTAACAATAGAAACTCGTTGCTCACAGTTCTGAAGGCTGAGAAATCCAAGATCAAGGCGCCAGCAGATGGAGTATCTTTAAAGGGTTTGTTCTCTCCTGCCTAGGTGTCCTCACGCGACAGAGGGGGCAAGGCAACTCCCCCCAACTTCTTTTATAAGAACACAAGTCTCACTCTTAGGGGTGGAACCCTCATGGCTAAATCACTTCCCAAAGGCCCCACCTCTTAATACTATCTCACTGGATATTAGTTTTCAGCATAGGAAGTTTTGAGAGGAGACCAACATTCAGACCATAGCAAACATGACACAGGTTCAACAGCTCTCATCTGGAAATCTGAAATTCAGAATGCCCCTGATTTTTGAGCACCAATAAGAAAGCATGGTGGAACATTCTGCACCTAACCTGGTGTGACGAGTCAGTCAAAATGCAGAGACACACCACACGTTTTATTCTGCCTGAATTGGTGGCTGTTTCTGTTGTTTAATTACTGAGGCAGGCAGCCTGGTGATACTACTGTAATGCTTTACTACCCTGAACACATTATTTTTTTGTACTGTATTAGTGGTATGTCATATTTACACTGTTAAGCACTTACGTGTGATTAGATATAAAAAATTATTGCTTAGCTATAGTTTATAAATGAGAGTCAGAAATTATGATACTGCCAAACAACCACAGCTTGTCTATGAGGGTGGCTGAGAGAGTGACACCTTTGCTTTCTGATGGTTCGATTTGCACAAATTTTGTTTTATGCATAAAATTATTTAAAATATTATCTCAAATTACCCTTAGATTACATGTGTCAAGGTGTATACACGTGTGAAATATCAATGAATTCATGCCTAGACTTGGGTTCCATTCCCAAGGTAGCTTTTCGTGTGCATGCAAATACATATTCCAAAAAATAAAACAAAACACAACAAAACAATACCCCAAATTCTATACACTTTTGCCCCCAAGCACTTTGAATAAGGAATAGTCAACTGTAATACTTCCTCAAGAGTTTTTATGAGGATTGAATGAAGTACTTCATGTGAAGCACTTAATACAAGGGCTTAAACTGTAAGAATAGGGTGACCTACATTAGTGTTTTTATACCTCTCAATTGAATGAAATAACAATATTTTTGCTTGTGCAAAAGGATGAAAACTTTCAGGTGATCAATCATCTAAACAAGTTTGAGAATCCCGACTTCAATGACCATCTTTGGATCTCCCAAAACATCACTGCAAGAGATCTACCTACCAGTGTTAAAAATGCTTATTTCCTGTATGTGGATAATTATTTATTGAAATTTGAGCCTTTTGCATCTAAAATGTCTCATCATGTGGGCTGTATGGATACTCTGAGACGTCTTAAGATCTGTGCAATGTTAATATAGGTCAAATCTCCTGCTGGCCATGGTGGTATTCTGAGCTTCGGGAGGTTACCTGTGCAGGCTTGGAGGGAGTGGGGTGCCAGAGTGGAGGGAGAACAGCCAATGGCTCACAGCTCCCCAGCCAGGGGCTGGAGAATGGCAAGGTCAGGTCAAAGCAGAGCCTCAGCCCATGAGCACTTGGGGATCACTTCCTCCAAAACTGGAAGAAGCTCACAAGGGTCAAACCTGAGTCCTGGGAGCAAAGCTTCCCCAGCCATGAGGGCGACGTGGTACTCACCCCAAAATGGGGGCCTTCAACCTGGTCAGTCCATCATGAGGGGAGGTTTGGAAGCTGGGGTCAGGGTGGGCTGTGAATGAGCTCAAGTTATGGGAGAAGAGAGCTGTTGTGACCAGTGCCAGCCTTCCCTGAGAGGCCCAATCCCTGTTCTGCAACCTTGGGAAATGACAGTCTACGTGGCCTTCATCTTTGTTGCATACATGGGAAGTCAGAGCTCAGTGCTCACTTGGATTTCTGGGTCCAGGATTTCTGGGTTACCCCCTGCCTTCCCTGCAGGGAGGAAGGGAAGTGCCCCGCATGGAGTGCCAGCTTCCTTTCACTCTCGCAGCTCTCCATGAAGTTGGTGAGGTGCGATCTCCCTCTTACACCTAAGCATGGGCGCTGGAAGGCTAAAGAAGCAGGCCAAGGCCACATTGCTCCAGACCCTTCTTCTGTCCCTGCTCTGGGTGCTCATCTCCGGAAAGGCACTGTAGCCTATGGCCGGAGAAGCAGGGAAGGCAGAGCGAGGAGGCCAACCCTGGTGCACTGGGCCGCAGGGTCTGCTCAGCTGAGGACAGAGGCAATGAGCTGGGAGGTGGGGGTGATGCACATTTGACCTCTGCCTGCCCGAGGTCAGGAGGCCCGGCATGAGGAGTGACTGTTGTGATAAGTATCTGCACAGTTGTCACAGGCTGGTCCTCCTTCCTAAATGCCCCCCTCCCTCCCATGCCCTTGCAGAGTCTGGGCTCCAGATGAGGGTAACATAGAATGACAGGGGGCTTACTGGCCCAAGGCCATGGCAGCATTGAATTGCACAGCCCAAGACAGTGGGCAGCTTTGTCCAAGCACAGACAGCCAACTGGCATTGGTGACCTCTGGCTGCTGTCTGCAGGGCAGTACCCACCCTGAATCAGACCAAAGAGCCCTGTCAGAAGGCACAATGTGGAGATGGGGGGAGGTTCACAGCCGTCTCCACTGTTCCCCCTTCATGCTAGGCAGCTCCTAGACATCTGCAGGGAAACAGAATTTTGGCAAATGGAAATCTGACTTTACGTGCTCTGGCGAGGCTGCCAATTGAAGGGAGTGCATGGTGCATGCTTCTGTAGCATGAGCGTGTTTCCTCTGCCCTCCACTTTACCCGTTTTGTAATCCTGACATTTTTGTCAATGTAGTTCCCGCTGTACCAAGCAGACGCCATGTTCCAAATATCATCTCAAACCACTGGGAAATAGACCCTGTCCCTGCTTAAGCTGGCAGAGCACTGCCGGGTGTGGCTCCTTGGAAGCCTGATCCCTGGGCGGGGGGCATCCTAGGAGGGGCATGCTTCCTGTTCTCCACAGCCCAGCTCCATGTGGGAAGGCAGGTGTTGAAACATTCTCACCAGCTATCAAGACAAATGTCACTGATGAGGGGCTTTCTAGGCCCAGCCCGACGATCAGCATCTTGTAAACGTGCTCTCTGACCCAGTGTCCCTCAAGCCTGTGACTCAGGTGTTTTGAAAAATGAAGCAAGAGCAAAGGGGAAAGAAGGGGAGAGGGCTCAGACCTGCTCAAGGGCACAAGGCAGGTGGCCGTGAAGCTGAGGTCTGAGCCCTCTCCCCGCCCTGCTCTGTGGGCTCGGGGCGAGTGGAGGGAGGGAGACAGTGGTGAAGCAGGAGGTCAACGCTCCCTCTGGTCTAGCATGGGCTGAGAACTCAGGCACCCTCCCTTTTCCTTTTCTCCTCTCTCTGTCTCTCTCTGCCCATTTAGTGCCTCGTTTGAGCATTTTTAGAGATGTTTGGATCACATCAAGCAAAACGTTTCACCCCCTTCCAGCTGATGCCAGCCAGTGATCCAAGGAGCCTGAGCCCCACACCCCTGCCCCGTGGCCTTCTCCTATAGAGACAGGCAGTGTAGGAAAGGGAAGTTGTTTTCCCCAGAATGACTTTTAAACTCCAGCTCTGAGGAGAAGCCATACACATTCTGTGAATCTTCCATTCATTTTTGAGTTGGGCAATTTGCACCTGGGACTTGTCTCTTTCTTGCTAATAGGTATGACCTTGAGAAGTCGTTTCAACCCCACCTGGGCCTTGGTTTCCCGTTCTGTAGAATGAAACCCTTGGAAGGGTGATGGGTAAAGCTCCTTCCAGCAGTACCAGTCTATAAGTTTCCTATAAGTGTGGGTGGGTAGAAGGATAGACCAGTCAGCCTTGGAGACCAGAATTATTTCTCAGGTCCAGTTCTTATCCATCAGCCTGTCATCTGCCAGGCGTCCTGAAGGTCTGAGAGAAATGAGTTCCATTTTCTCTCTTGGCACTGAACGCTGGCTAGCACTGGGGCATCACCCATTTTCCACCCTTTGCTGTTAGATGTTCCTGGCAGAAAATTCTCCAAAGCCCCCAAACCCCCAAGCTCCAGGGATCTACCATTTTTGCATTCTCCTGCTTTCCTATTAGCCAAGGAAGTTGCAGTGCTTGAAAGGGTAGAGAGATATTTTCAGGGTAGAGAGAGGAGGGGTTCTAAGGAGGGTTCTGGTGTCTGCAAGGGTACTTGGAGCTGGTGCAAATGGTCTGGGGGGGACCCATTGTTGCATTTAGGACCAAGGACCCTTCACCCTGTCTAAATCTTGTATCTCCTTTTGCAAGGTAATAATACACTGAGGTCGAACGCATGAATGTTGTAATTTCAGAGTTTGTATGCTGGTTTTGCCTTTAACCATTGGTATTATTAGACCTTTGACCATTGGTATGAAAACCATTGGCAAAGCCTCAGTTTTCACATCTGAAAATAGGGGCAGGAGGTTGTTAATATCAATCTCCCAGAATAGTTCGTAGGTACAATTGATAGCTGTAAAATGCGTAGTGTGGAGTTTGACACAGAGTCACCATTTGCATTATTTTACTGATCCATCAGGGTATGCATGTTTGTCTTCCCCTTACACTGTTCAGTTAGAATGTTTGCCCCTTCTCTGTCTGCGTGACTGCAGTATTCCTAGCACTTAGAATAGAGTGAAGGATATTACTGAATAAAGAAGAGGGCTTGCCAGGGACCGAGAAGTTTCCTGGAAGGCAGGGATTTTAGTGCTGGAAAGGTCTGGGCAAACAGGGATGAACTGGCCACCTGACAAAAGCAGAGAGAGAAGGAGAAAGGGGGAAGGAAAGAAGGAAAGGAAAGAAAGAAGGAGGAAGGGAGGGTGGAAGGAAGGAAATAGGGAAGGATGGGAGGCTGGGAGGAAGGATGAAAGGAAGGAGGGAGGGAGGGAGGGAGGAAGGGCTCACTTTACAAGTGAGAAAATCATGGCTCAGAGAATTTGATGAGATTGTCCATGACTCCACCACCAGCAAGCAAAGATTCAATACCAGTCTTCACCACCAACCAATAATGGAAACTGGAAAAGTCAGCAGGTTTGTTAACACGTTATTGGTCAAGTTCCTCCCCACCCCATCCCCCGACCCCCATGAGATGAGAGTCTTTGATGGTGCAAAATGGCCCTGGACCACTGAGGGTGTATGCGTGAGCTGGTTTCCAGACCCGCTGGTGGCTGTGGGGCCCGTTCCGTTGTTTATCATTTTCAGCGTTGGCCTTGGATGATGGGAGCTAAGAAGGGGCCACTTTAGGCGAGATGGAGGCAGAGCCCATTTGGGAACATTCTTGTCTCCCTCTCCCAGGAAAGTTCCCTGTAATTAGCTTGGTTTGAGCCATTTATCTCGCAGACTCCCCATTTTGTCAGAGATGTATGCCAGGCCATCAGGACTGATCGTGCTATGGCAATAATTCCCAATTCAAAATCCAAAGCCCATTTTGTTCAAGGATCTTAAGGATAATTAAAAGCAACTTCATCATCTTCTCTTCTTAAATAGTGGAGTGGTTTCCCAAATGAGGCAGCACAGGCCTTTGTATGGAATCTTCACGTGCACCCCTCCTCCACTGCCCGATCTGCCTCCCATAATGCTCAGGAACCACATCTGCATCCTGCCCTCCCCCCAGCTCCTCTTGCCTCAAAGCTCTCTGGGCACATATTGTCTGTTCCACTGATTTGGCCTTCTTCATATGTGACCCCACTTTTAACCCTATTGTATCTCCTGCAGACACACTACTAATAACAATGATTGCTATTTATATATTTTTGATACTGCTTTATCTTTCCATAGATACCAGACATCAGGCTAGGACCTCTGCTAGCCTTATTTTAATTATCATTTTAACACATCAGAATAGACACTATCACTGATTTTATAGATGAGGCTCACAGAAGGTAAGAAACTTGTCCAATGTCTCATAGCTCATAAGTAGAAGAGTCTGGATTCAAACTCTTGCTGACTGCACACTCTTGATCATTATTACAACTGCCCAACCCTCTCCAAGGAGGATCATTGACTTTCATGAGCCACTGAACATGGAACACAGCAAAGCAAATAAGTAATAAATGAAATAAATGTACACTGATATTAGCTAACATTTATTGAGGGCTTACGTTAGATCAGGCACTAAGAGCTTTTCATGTATTTGTTCCCTGAATCTTCTCATAAACTTTGTGAGCCAAGGAAACAATTCGATGACTGTTAAAGACTAGACATCTAGGGAACTAGCACAAAAGCTCATGGTCCCTGCAAGTATGTGGGGTGAGGATGAGGGATGACGGTATATGAAAAGGGTACCCAAGGCCCTGAGTTGTGTCATGCTCTGCATCAGGGCAACTGCAACACCTTTAACAAGACCACGTTAGCCCAGGACAAAAGTATTCACCTGTGATGGACAGCATATGGTTTCAGGACTCCACAGCTGCTGAGCCCAGGCAGGAATCCTGATCCTGGCAAAGTCAGGCTGACACCTTTCCAAGACCACGTGGATCCAAATCTGCCCCCAGTTTATACTTCTGGAAGGAGCCCAGGGTCCTGGCTGAAGGTCCGCTAATGGCCTGCTCTTCCTTCCTCTTCCACCTCTGACTCACACTCACGTTGCTCAGGGAGCCAGGCTGCCACCTCCCAGCTCAGCCTTGCCCAGGAGCTCTGGTGGGGCTCTGATGGGGATTACGGCACAACCCCCCTCCAGGCCAAGCCATCATCATGGCAGGAATGGACCTGGCCAGTGTCCCGAGACTCTGTAGGAAATTCAGGAAGACCAATGTCCTTCCACGTGTGTGACTCACAAGGGTTGTAACATCTTCCTGAGATTTTACCCATGGTGCCATCTTCTCCAAATAAAGCTTTTACTTCTTACAAATTTATAGATTTTATAAAGTAAGTACTATGCTTTCATCCCATTTCTGAAAATAGAATTGTACAATGGTTTTCTCGACAGCTCCCACAGCCAGTGAAGATCAACTCTCCTTTCCTTTCTAGGAAATCATTAATGGCCAGTATGCTCTTATAATTTACTTTTTTTGATTTCCCCCAAATCCTCAGTTCTCCTCCAGGCTGATAGTTGATAATCCATAAACAAGTTAAGAAGAACTTGAAGATTTACTTAAAAGAGCCTGTGGGAAATCATTGTTACATTATTTTTAGGCAAAGAATGCTTTAGTACAAAAAAGTTAACCCTTAACAAGGCATTGCTCCATGTAGATAAATGAACGCTTAATTCTAATCAAGAAACACTTTCCTAGTTGTTAGCAATGCAAAGATAAATAAAACAGTAAAAGACTTCTGATTTAATTGGGCAGGTATGTAACATAATTTTTTTTCAGGTGGTGGTTGATATAAGGAGCTTTGGGAGATCAGAGAAGAAAAAGATTACACTGGGGATATCATTTGAGAAAGGCTACAAAGGATAAAGGAGATTTGGGCAAGCAGAGTTGGAGGGAAGGGTTTCCCAGGGACAGCAACAAGAATAAGCAAAATTAAGGAGGTAGAAAAACATGAAAAAGCATGTAGTTCATCCAGACTTATGCACAAGGCACAGGAAAGCAAAATAAAATGGGGGAAGATGGATTGGGTATAAGTTCAGAAATCGCACATTCTTTAGCACCTTATCTCTGTGTGTGTGTGTGTGTGTGTGTGTGTCAGGGGCTTTGTGGTCTAGTAAGGCCCTGGAAAGCAGGGGCTATATTCATTTTAATGTTGTCCTGACAGAGAGGAGGTGCTGTCATTAATGTTTGTTGAATAATGTTTATTTTATTCAAAAGTCAAAGGGCAATCAGAAGTTTGGGGGGAAGAAGTAGTTTATTACGAGAGGATTTGCACTAAAATGATTTGTTCCTAATGACCATATTGCCCAAAACAGTCTACAGATTCAGTTCAATCCCTATCAAAACACCATCATTTTCTACAGAATTAGAAGAAACAATCTTAAAAAATTCACATAAAACCAAAAACAACCCGGAAGACCCAAAGTAATCTTCATCAAAAAGAAAAAAGGTGGAGGTATTATATTACCTGACTTTAAATTATATTACAAGGCTCTAGTAACTGAAACAGCATTGTACTGGTATAAAAAGAGACACCTAGATCAGTGGGACAGATATGAAGCCATATAGATATAGTCCCTTGATCTTCAACAAAGTCAGCAAAAACGTACACTGAAAAAAGGACATCCTAGTCAATAAATTGTCTTGGGGACATTGAATAGCCATTTGTAGAAAGAAGGATGAAACTGGACTCATACCTCTAGATATTCAGAAGTTAAAGACATTTAAGTCTTTAGTCCACCTTGGACACCTAGGAAAAAGTCTCCTGGACATTGGCCTAGGCAAAGAATTTCATAACTAAAACATCAAAAATAAATGTAAAAAAAAAAAAGTAGATAAATAAGACTTAAATAAACTAAAAAGCTTCTGTACAACAAAAAAAAGTAATCAACAGGGTGAACAGAAAACCTACAGAATGGAAGAAAATATTTGCAAACCAAGGACCAATATCCAGAAACTATAAGAAATTCAAACAACTTAAAAAAAAAAAAATCTATTAAAAAAAAGGCAAAGAACATGAACAGATGTTTTTCAAAAGAAGGCGTACAAATGGCCAACAATCATATGAAAGAAGTTCACCATTACTCACCATCAGAGAGGTGCAAATTAAAACTATAAAACAATAAGATGCCATGTGAAACAACTCAAAGTAGCTATTACTAAGAAGCAAAAAAATAAAAACTAAAAATAACAGATGCTGACAAGGATGTGTAGAAAAGGGGAAACTTATACATACACTGCTGGGGGAATGTAAATTAGTACAACTTCTGTGGAAAGCAGTGTGGCAATTTCTCAAAGGAATTACAGGTAGATCTACCTTCAATTCAGCCATCCCACTACTAGCTATCCATCTAAAGGAAAAGAAATCATTATATCAAAAAGATACCTGCACTTGTATATTTATGTAGCACTCTTCACAAGACCAAAGAAATGCCCATCAAGGGGATGATTGGACAAAGAAAAGGTGATATTCATATACACACATATATATATACACACACACACACACACACATACATATATCTTGATCTTCAACAAAGTCAGAGAAAACACACACACACACACATATATATATGTAACACATATACATCCACATACTCCTCCATGGAATTCAGTTCAGACATAAAACAAATGAAATTACATCTTTTGTAGAAAATTGGCTGGAACTTGAAGCCATTAAGTGAAATAACTCAGAAACAGAAAGTCAAATAGTGCATGTTCTCACCTGCAAGTGAGAGCTAAATAATGTGTCCACGTGGACATCGAGTGTGAAATAATACTCACTGGAGACTCAGCAGGGTTGGGGCGGGGAGGGTGGAAGGGGGTGAGGATGAAGAATTACTTAAAGGGTATAATGTACACTATTCAAGTGATGGCTACCCTGTAAGCCCAGACTTCACGGCTGTGCATGTAACAAACTGCACTTGTGCTCCCTAAATCTATAAATGTTTCTAAAAGATTCATTCATACGTATGTAGATCAAAGGAGTAACTGGAGCCATTTGGGCACCGTTCAGCAGACTCTTGGGATGAGAGCAGCAGCCAGAGGGGTAGCCAGGGAAAGGGAACAGAGGATGTTGAGGGATATGGAAATAGAGAACTGGAGGTGGTGGGGCTGTGAAACTCGGGGTCAAAGGACAGGAAGGGGTTGCAACACCTTCTCAACCTTAAGGATTGAAAGAGAAGAGATATGATCAGTAGAGTAGTGAAAGTCCAGAGAGGAGGGAAGTTTGGAATCAGGGCTCTGAAGAAGCTGGCACTGGTGAGATTAAGGCCTGAAGCCGTGCTGAGACACCCCCGAGCATGACTTCCAGCATGTCGTGGAAAAAGCAAAGCTGGAACCCCCAGAGGACAGAGAATCATAATAGAATACAAGGGGGCCCGCAGCCAGAACTTTGGAAAACATGAACGTTTGGTGGGGAGGAAGAAGATCCAGAAGATGTGTGATCAGAAAGGCAGGAGGAGAAACTCAGAAAGCTCAAGGCAAGAGGAGCCAGGTGAGGGAAGAGGTAAGGGAGCGAGTGCTGGCCAGAGGTGGGCACTGTCCAACATGGTACAGAGGTGATGCCACCGGGACCATCCTCCTGCCTCGGCTGCTGTCTGCCAATAGCATCCCGAGAACTACTGGCGATTCTGCAAATCCTGCTACTTACACATCTCAACACAGCCCTGTTCAGAGATGAGGAAATTAAGTCTCAGAAAAATGATTAGGGCATCAAAATAACAAGTGCCCACCAGGCTTCCCCTCCTACAGTAGTTAGTAGCTACAGGCAGTCCAGGACTCAAATCCAGTAGTTCCCTCAACAGTCCCAGAAAAAAGTCTCATGTGCCCAGCCCCAAACCGATCACTCACTGGCTTAGATTAAGGTCCTATTCTTCACCCTGGAGTTACACACACAGCTGACCCAAATCACATAGGCTGGAAGCCAGAAAGGAAGTGGTTCTCTGGGAGGAGAATTGAGGTGTGGTGACTGGAAAAAGGAAGAATGGGTGCTCCAAGGAGTGAGGGAAACAATAGATGTTTGCTCTAGATTTTAGACTTTTGCAGAAGGCACTTAAGGAGAGTGGAGAGAGGGACTGAGAACTGAAACAGTTGATCATGTCTGTGAGCCACGAAGACCCAGATTGAGGAGGAAGGCGCGAGGGTGTGTGAGATGCCAGGATGAGAACTGATAGAGCAGCTTGCTCTCCAGGGAGCCCAAGAGGGGGCTGGATGGAGAACAGAGACAGCCCCGAGTGGGAGTGGGACTGCTCGGACTTCTGAGATGGGGGAAGACACATTCTGAAGTACCTGGGAAGCTCATGGGAAAACATGGGCCTGTCCCTTCCTTCCTTCCTTCCTTCCTTCCTTCCTTCCTTCCTTCCTTCCTTCCTTCCTTCCTTCCTTCCTTCCTTCCTTCTCTTTCCTTCTTTCACAGAGTCTCACTTTCTTGCCCCCAGTAGAGTGCTATGGCATCATAGCCCACAGCAACCTTAAACTCTTGGGCTCAAGCAATTCTCTTGCCTCAGCCTCCCAAGTAGCTGGGACTACAAGGTGCCTGCCACGACACCTGGCTAAATTTTAGGCTGGAGGTCTCACTCTTGCTCAGGCCGGTCTCAAACTCATGAGCTCAAGCAATCCACCCATCTTGGCCTCCCAGAGTGCTGGGATTACGGGCGCTAGCCACTGCGCCTGGCCCATGGGCTTTCCTAAAGCAAGGAACACCTGCAAGAGTCGCCATCTCCCTGCCCCTAGGTTGACATTCACTTCTTAGGTTAGTAGTCATGTCACTGTACACTCACACAAACCATCTCCTGTGAAATATGAGGCAATTCCTCCTTACTCTTCAAGGAAAAAGACCCATTTAATTTCCTAGCTGATGACCTTGACATCTATCTGGCAGGCAGAGGGTGAGGGCAGAGAATGGGCCACTTACGTGGTTGCCTGTGTACCTCAGCTGTCTTTGGTGCTGAACCTCTGGGCTGAGAGAAGACAGCCACGGCAGACCAGATGAAGAATTCTAAACACCATGAATCCTGGCCTCCCAAAGTGCCTGTTCTTCAGATACAGAAAAGGACAACACAAGCCTATGGGCATTCTTGTCACCTGATCCATCACCTATGACTATTTCTTAAGCATTTGTCTACTCATAGCCCCAAGTCAGACAGGTCAGAAAACTGTGGCTCCCTTTCCCGGCTTGCTTAAAATCTCAGCTTCGCAAGGCATCTTGAGGTCACTGAAAAATAAAAATGTTTGCGTGTTGAATGGCCTGGGTTTGAACACTAGCTCTGCCATATGTAGCCTGTGTAAACTTGGACAAGTCCCCTCCACTCCCTAGGTGTCTCTAACCCCTGTATCTGGCACTGCACATCCAGCTGGCCCCAGATGCTTGGTTTCCTAGTTGCCCTCTCATGCTTGGTCACTTACCTTGGTTCCCCATGGGAGGATGCCACCTACCTCATAGGCCATCCCTGCAGTCATGAAACTCTGACCACCCTCTCGGTCTCCTTGTGTCCAAACACCACAGATTGACTGAGCCTTCTTTGGGGCTGAGCACTGGACTTTGTCAGGCCTCCACCCCCTTGCACATGATGGAGAGAGAACCACATGTTCTAGATACCTCCAGTATCCAGATAGGGTTCAACTGGGGCTACTGGATGGCCTGAGAAACAGGGTAACATATCTGAGAAATATGGGGAGTTACCACTCTGTGGTGCCAACGTTGAGCACCAGAAGACAGGAGGCTGGAAGAAGCTAACCAATAAATTGGCCACGTTTCCAGCACACAATGGACTATTTGAGATGGAGAGGCTCTATCTGTCCTCTCCAACATCATCTTGTATGATGGAGCAACCAGTGGTGGTTCCTTGCCATGCTATGGCCAACTCAGCTTTGCATGACCTTGGCATTGCTCCCCCTACACCCTACTTCATTTCCCTTTTCCTTTAATCATGCTTCCCTGGGGTCATACTCTCTCACCCAATGAAGTGTTACCAAGTAAACTATGTCCTGGGCTCTACTTTGTGGACAACCCAGACCAATCTCTGAGCTTTAGTTTCCTTATTTATAATATAGAACCAAAGGTATCTATCTCATAGGACTGTTGGGAAAATTAAAATAGGATCTTGCTCGTTAAACATCTAGCCTAGAGGGGCACATTGTAGGTACTAGGTACTCAATAAATGTGAAAAGTATCATTATCCACAATTATATATGATGATGGTAGTTGCTATTTGGTGGGTGTCTGATATATTCCTGTCATTTTATTTACATTGTTGTTGGCAGAGAGAACATCTTAAAAATGTAGAGTAAGAGTAAGTGTACTTTCTATGACAAATGTGAAGAGGAATCTTCGTGCACTTATTTGGGAATTGTCTGTAATAATCGAGAAGGAAGAAGCTGGTGTTTTAGATTGTTATACATAGATTGGGCTAATGGTAGGGAAGTCCTGGAATTCAGTTTATTATAGAAAAAGGATTCAGAAGAATTAGCATGGGCTAAAGGGGATATCTTCTCCCCCTTTTGATGCAATCTTAAACAGAACAGCCGAAGGTAAGAATCAAGAACAATCCCTTGGTGAAAAATGTAACTTAAAAATACATTGTCTTTCATTAGTCACAGAGTGGGGAATTGCCATGGGATAGATTCAACCATTTTACTCTAAATCCATTTTACTTTAAAACAAGGAGTTAAAATTGCATTCTTACCTAAGCAAAATAAATTTTGAGTAAATAATAAAATAACAATAGCTTATTAAACTTACTGGAAATGCATCACACACCAGGCGCTGTGCTAAGCTCTTTACACACTTTATCTCATTCCGTCCCGCTAAACCTTTAACGCGCCAAGCAGTCTTAGCTCCCCACAAGTATGGTGAAGAAGCTCCGAATCAGGGGGGAAAACTTTTCATTAGGAGAATGGTAAGCTGGAAGTGCTGCTCAAAAGAGCAGAACAATGAGAACATAATTTTAAAATCACTGCTGGCAGTGTCTAGTTTTTCTGGGCAGAAATACTTGATAGTCCTCCTCGACCAGACCTCTGGCATGGTGAACCCTGGGAGGACTGCTGTCCATGGGGGGAGGTGGTCAGGAGTGCTCCGAACTACAGGTGAACTTGTATCAGAACATGGTATTCCATAGCTTTAAAAATTTGAAGTGATTGGCATGGCGTGGTCCGCCATGGCTAAGTATAAATGTTAGCGAGCCTGAGAATACATTAACCTCTGGTCCAGATAATGACTGCATTGTACATGTCAAAGGCCAGCTAAAATGATGCCAGGGGCTGGTCTGCTGTGGTCTACTCCAGGATCGGTTCTAGTTCTCTTTAGGGCTTTAGCTGGACATGCAATCTTCTGCAAACATAAAGACCATGTTTCTCAGCCTCCTTTTGTAGATAGGCACGGACATGTGCCTTGGTTTGGCCAATGGGGTGTAAGCAGAAAGGTTCCAGAAACTGTTTTCTCCCCACCTCCTTCCCCCTGCTTCTTGGAACACTGGAGATGCAGCCAGAGTTTATTCTGGACCTTGATGACAAGGATGGTGCCCCTGGGAAGGGAAAGCAGAAAGCTGGAAGCTGCCTGGACCCTGTGGGTTTGATGGGACTGAGCTTCCATGGTCCAAAACCCGTGGTCCATACCCTTTGAGGATCCTTAGCTGACCCCTAAGCTTGGACGTGATGAAGCCAAGTGAGCATCCTGTTTCAACTTCCACAAATGTGAAAGTTTCTATTTGTTTCAGCCAAGTGAATTCTGATATGCTCCTTTGTAGACTAGACAGAGCTCTTAATCAAAGTGTTATCTTCTTTTTTCTTCAGATGATAAAGGAAAAATCACCTTCGTTCTTTCAGTCTTCCTCAAAGGGATCCTCAAAGGGTATTTTTCAGCATGAAGACCCCGGCTCACACAGGGAAAGACCTTTGCCAATAGACACTCACTCTGGGCTCACAAATGGGGGCTTATGTGGTTTTACTGTATCTGGAACCAAGGAGGCCAAGACATTTCCTGCCCTTGCTCTTCCCGCAGCCAGCCTTCCTCTGCTCGCTCAGCTCTCTGCGGCTTTGCCCATGACAGGCTTCCGCCCATGGTTGAAGCAGCCTCCACCAGACACCCCCTCGGCTTCTCAGAGCAGCCTTCCCTAACACCTCGAGGAAAACTTGCATGCACTGTCTTCATGTTGTGGTCGCACTTCAGAAGACATTCAGCTTTCCACTTCCTTCCAGAGAGGCTGTCCTTTGCAGGCGGTCACTCAGGGGTGCTCACGGAGCACCTGCTCCGGGCCAGGCCACAAGCTAATCTTTAGAGAGGCAGCGATGAACACCCCGGATCTGTCCCCGACCTTCATGGAGTTTATAGCCTGGGGCAAAAGAAGAGCCAGAAAAATGCAATTAAAAATCATGACAGTACACAGCTATGATTTAACAATAAAAAATAAATAAATAAATAAAAAATCATGACAGATTTGTTGAAAGAGAACAGAATGGGATTCTGTGAGGAAAGAAAGCCAACTTGGGGATGGGATGTTTGCATCATCTTGATGGAAGCAGCATCCAGGTTGAAAATTTGCGTTCAAGGGTGGCAGGCAGGCTTGGGTTTGCACCCTGGCTACACTGCTGTGTAACGTTGGGCCAGTGGCTTCACCTCTCTAAGCCCGAAATAGGTAGCAACCTTCATCTCATGAAGCTGGTGCACCATGCCTGCCACACAGCCGCACAGGGAGCACTCAAGAAATGTGATCTATTGTTATTTTTGCACGTATATTATCCAACCAGAATATGGAGGCTCTGAGGGTAGATCCTTTCCCCTATTCATCCCTGCATCCCAGGCATAGAATAGATATGCACTTGGTGCCCTCCAAAGCTGTTTGAATAATAACAGCCAACATTCACTGAGCTCACTCTATGTGCCAAGCACTGTTGTTAGCACTTTATGGGCATTCAGAACACTGGAAACAGTTCGTGTGGGTATGAGGGCTGAGAATGCCTTCTCAAGTGTGATCACAACATGAGAGTATTAACTATTACTCCCACTTTAGCGGTGAAGAAAGGGGTGCCCACGGAGATGGAGCAACTTGCTCAGGGTTGTACTATTAGTAAGTAGAGGAACTGGTGCTTAAGCCCAAGCAGGCTGGCTCCAGAGCCACCGCATTACATGTCCCCCACAGGGGATGAAGAAAACCTGTCCATCTGTTCAAAGATTTGTTGAAATGCAGCCCCCTTTGGCCCACGTCCTTGTGTGGGTATAGACTTGCAAAAGATATAATTACTTAAATTACTTAATAATTTCAATATTCCCTTATTACTCTGGGTAAATGAAGAAGCAAAATAAATAGAGTTAAAGGATCTCCTCTCAGTTGTCATCCATGGGGCTTTCCCGGGGGGCTCTGGGTTCCAGACATCTCTCACAGCGCTCCCCTCCCAGCCCTCTTCTCTCCTCCTTCCCAGGTTCCTCCCAGTCTGGGGGCTCCTTATCCCCCCTCTGCAGGTCCTCCCATGCCTCTGGCGAGTTCTGCTATCTTCCTTCCACTTTTTCTCTTATTACAACACCTTCACTTGAGGCATCCATGAGATGAGAAGCGTGCCTGCCAACTCACCCTGGGAAGCCAAAATACGTAAATTGCTTTCTTTTATTTTCCAAAAAGTATGTTATTTGGAATGGAGACTGGCCTCACCTTGTCTTTGCGGGCCTGCTGTTCTGGGATATTTTGTTAGAAACAAGGAGAGAGGATAATGCCTTACATCCCCACAGCTCCTCTTGTTACAGAAATTGTGATGAACAGCCAAAAGCGCAGGCAGTGCTGCTGTTCTATTTATTAAGGTTTCCCAAGGTGTAGGGAGACATCTACCTCTAGCTGTCCACCCCAATTATCCAGTCATCATGGGAAATGGTTGATGAGACAAGACCACAGGCAACCCCAAACGGCAGAGTTGAAATGGTGACATAATCTCCAGGGTGTCCATTCAATGGCTGACAGGTGTGCTCTTTCCTTGGTGGAAAGCTGATCCTGAGTGGAGGGAACAGGGAGGGAATGTCAGGTTAGTTATAGGGAGAAGAGATGAAGGAACATGGGGGTGCTCCTAGAATGACCAAGAGCATTTCACTAGAGACCCAGAGATACAACCCAGTAAGTTAAGTAGTTGTTTTCTTTTCTTTTCTTTTCTTTTTTCTTTTTCTTTTTTCTTTTTTCTTTTTTTTTTTTTTTTGAGACAGAGCCTCAAGCTGTCGCCCTGGATAGAGTGCTGTTGCATCATAGCTCACAGCAACCTCCAGCTCCTGGGCTCAAGTGATTCTCCTGCCTCTGCCTCCCGAGTAGCTGGGACTACAGGCGCCCACCACAATGCTTGGCTATTTTTTGGTTGCAGCCGTCATTGTTTGGCAGGCCCAGGCTGGATTCAAACCCGCCAGCTCAGGTGTATGTGACTGGTGCCTTAGCCACTTGAGCCATAGGCGCTGAGCCTGTTTTTCTTTTTTGAGAGAGAGACACTCTCTCTGTTGCCCTGGGTAGAGTATGGTGGCCTCAGCCTAGCTCACAGCAACCTCAAGCTCTTGGGCTCAAGCCATCCTCTTGCCTTTCAAGTAGCTGGCACTACACCTGCCATAATGTCTGGCTAACTTATTTATTTTTAGTACAGATGGATTCTCACTCTTGCTCAGGCTGGTTTCAAATTCTTGAGCTCAAGGGATCCTCCTATCTTGGCCTCCCAGAGTGCTAGGATTACAGGCGTGAGCCACCATGCCCAGCCAGATTGATCAGTATTAAACTCTTGCTAGGGGTTTCACTCTGGGTTAGGTTTTAAGGATGGGGTGGTATATTAGAATCCAAAGGCCTTTCTCTATACCCAATTCCAACCATTAACTAAAAGACAGCAGGACTTGTGGAGGTTTGGTTATTTAAACTATGAAATGAAATGATAGTGTTTCTCACAGTGTGTCTTAGCCAGGTGTGTGTGGTTGCTAGGTAATATTTAATAGGAACCCATTAAGCCAACTTCATTAAATCAGAAGTGATAGTGGTGTATGTTTCAAGGGCAGGAAGCCCTCATGGGGGCTGAATCAGGAATTGAGATGCTGTCGTGTATGGAGTTCGCTATGCTTTCTTAATCTCTCTCATTTTTACTCTTATCTCTCTCTCTTTCTCCCCTTTTCTCTGAGCATTTGTTAATTTTTCCCCTTCCTCCTCCTCTCTGCCTATGTACACGACAGAAAATAGATACTCCAATATGGTACCCTTGAAGCCTGGTACAGCGGTTGCTGGAATTTTTAGCCCAAATTACACTTGCCAAAGAAAGAGAATGTGGTCAGCCAGCTTTGATCAGGGGATTGGATAAGAGTAGGGGCCATAACTAATGTCCAGACCACGTGGCCTGCTGCCCACTCAATGTGGTCTGCTACTGTCAGTGTGGCTGTGGGCTCAGTGCCTATGAGAGTGAAGCAGGGGAAGATGTTCTGGGAGGGGGTCCAGCACAGAGAGTGAGGAAGGACCTCTGTGCCTGCTGGGCTGCTGTAAGGAGTAAACAAGACAGTGGGAGATTTCTCAGGGCAGCCTGTGAGAACTCCTGGTCCAGTGTGTGCCAGCTTGACATGCCATGAAAGAAGCTTAAAATTCCAAGCCAGGGAAGAAACTTCTCTGCACCGAGTAGGCGCTATTTTCATGTTTGTAGGGACTGTCCTGGACTCACACCTCCAACATAATGTGCATGGCCCCTTACCGGTGCTCAGTGCATGCTTGTTGAATGGACCAGAATGAGAAGGATGACATCAAACAAAAGCCTACAGTCAAAGACAGCAGGGATTCAACTCTCCATCTGGGGGCACGCTTTGAAAACACTGTCATCCTTCCGGGGTGCAAGAAAGTGGTCGGTGGGCTGCAGCAGTTGGTGGAGGGATGATGCAAGAAAAAGATCTCCGTGTTGCCTTGAACATACACAGCAAGGAAGGCATCCAGAGGACAGAATAGAATTGCAGAAAAACAATATGAATGAAGGCACAGGGCAGAGCTGAGGTGAACCTGGAGTGCTCAAGAGAGAGAGGAGTGACAGGCAGGACCAGAGAGAAAGTGAGCAATGGGTCATGTGGGAGCCACACTGGATGACAAAGAGAAAGCCTTTCAGAGACCACCAGGGAACAGGTGGAGATGGCCACGTGGGAGGAAGCAGGAAACAGAGGATCACTGAGGCCAACTGCAAAGTGAGGCTGGCGACTCTTCTTAGCTGCAAGGTCTAATCCTGCACACTGTGTCAAAAAAAAAAAAAAAAAAAAAACAAAGCCAGAACTTAGGAAACTCCATTGCCATGGGGGGAGGGGAGCTGGAGTTGTCCTACAGCCTGAACCTCAGGGTCCCCTGAGCTGCAGACCTCACCTCATGTGTCTTTGTAGGTGAAGGGCTTACAAGAGGGCTCTTCCTCTGGGGTTCTTGGCATCCCCTATACTCCTCTGCCCTGATCCCTATCCTGTTGGGTTGAGATCCTGACTCCTTGCCTCATCTTAGTCAGCTCCCTCACCCAAGGACCAAATCCTAGCTTGTCAATCCAACCCTTGTTAAGAGCTGATTATGTCCTAGATAGAACTTAAAACCTAAGAGAGCATCTTTCACCTGATTGAAAGGAGATCCTGCCAAGAAAGAGGATATCCCAGTCAAGCCACGGATGCCCCAACCTAGGCGTCTCATGGATGCTGTAATTTACAGCTCAAGGCTCAGCAGCCAGAGCAGCCACTCTATGTGTGGCCTTGCTCCGTGCCAACGAGGAGGCCGTCTTCTCATTGAGATCCCGGCAGGTCTTGATGCCAAAGCCACAGAGCTGATATCAGATCCCTTTTTGTCTAAATGATGCGAAGTCCTAGAGAAGTGTGGAGTGTCCGGTAAGATACCCACATGCCAGCAGCCACAGAGGAGAGAGAGAAGGACACCAACAGTCTCAAGAGGTACTGATGATGAACACTTTTGTCAGCAGCACGGTCTGAATATTTCCCCAGGTGTTTACAGTCTATGCAGTGAAGGAGGGCACCTGGGCCCTCACCTTGAACCTATTCAAGTACCAATTGGTTTCACAGAGGTGGAGCAGGACACGTGTTGAACCTCAGAACTGGTGTATCACCACCACACCACCGTCTGCTTAAGGCTCCCCAGAATGTTAGGAAGTGCAATACTTGCTCAGCCTTGGTGAGTGACCCAAGCTTTACTGGGTGGACTTTTCAGGATAGCTGTTGGTCTCCCACTTGGAAAAGGCTTCCAGGCATCTGACAAAGGAGAAGTAGTCAGCCACTTTTAAGAACATCGGCCTGCAACCACCCTCCCATGCCCATCTCCAGCCATTCCCCCGTTTGTCTGATAGCAGTCTGGCATATTTTGCCATTGCAACAGCGTGGAGACCAGCCTCGGTGCACACCAGTGGCAACCACCTTTCTCCTGTTTAAGAATGCAGATGATGGTGGTCACCTGAATTCTCTATCTACCAGTTCAAACCCCACATTAGCATTTTACTCTTTCTAGCATCCCTACTTTCCATATTATCTGCTCTCACACCTCACCCTTTTAGAGTAGGGGCAGGGAGCACTCCTTATCTATGTCAGCACACGGCTCTGCAGCCAGAAGCAGAGGATGGGTGTGATGCAAGGAAAAGAGTTGCAGGGGTTGGTGAGCAGGGAATGAGGAATTTCTGGTCGTCTCCAGTGAGAGGTGGGATCAGCCGTGCTTGCCCCGCATCTGAAGCCAGCCTGGTCTGTGTGTCTGTAAGGAGCAGTGCCCTCTTCATGCCCTGATCAGTAATGTAGTAGAAAGGAGGGCTGGAGGCTTCTGAGTCATCCTGGAATGAATTCCAATTCCAGCTCTATCCCCTTGATAGTCAGGAAAATACTTACTTTCCAGGAACCTTGGCTTCTTTTCCTAAAGTGAGGAACACTGATAGTGACCTCCTGGTAGGGAGAAAAAAAAAAGTCTTAAATTAGACAGCTCAAGCAAATTGCCCACTACATGAAATTACTTAGTGCATTTAACTGTTTCTAGGCCCTAAGAAACATCTGAGGCCAGTGATGAGACCCCGAGCCTGTGTGCATTTGGGCTGAGTCCTCTCTCTGAGATGGTCTGTACAACCCAAGAGTGTGCACCCAACTGAACTTGTCAGAAAGACTCTGACCAATTCACAGGGGAAGAGCATTCTGCAGTTAGGGCAGGTAGCCTTCTACATGGCCCTGTAAGAAGGGTGAGCTTCCGGCAACATGCTGAGACCCAGAGGAAATGCAATGCAGCAACTCCTACATTGCTTTAGGGAAGAAATCACCATAGTAACTGAGCATTGGAGAGGGACTATGGCTTTGGTATTTGATAGTGTCTGTGCAGTGTCCTCCCAGAAGGCTGGAGATGCTCTTCATGTGGCTCCAACTTGTCATCAGGAACCAGGGCACAAGTGCCACAGACAGCACTCCTCGGTTCCAACAAGGGGGTTGGGGGCAAGGCTGAATGTGGTGGTTTTTACGGTGCCTCCTTGACACTCCTACATCTGACCTCATCACCCATGGTACTCTTCTGGCTTAGACTAATGGTTCCCAGCCTTGGTTGCATTAGTTTTAAAGTTTTAAAAAACCTGGAAGCTGTAGCTCTTCCTCAGAACATTTGACCCAGACCCTCCAGGGACAGATCCCAGATATCTATACTTTTAAAGTTTCCCGGATGATTGTGAAGTGCAGGCAGGATGGAGAACCACAGCTTAACGTGAGCACTCCTCGAAGTTTAATGTGCACACAAGCAACATGATGCTCTTGTTCAATGACGTATCCAGACTAGGTAGGTCTGGGTGAGACCTGAGCTGATGTTGCTCGGACCACACTTGAGTAGCAAGGCCCTACACACTTCCTCATCAATACAGCTGTAATTCCTTAAACCCCAGCTGCAGATTTAATCCTATCCTCCTTTTTAGGGCCAACCTTGAATAGGAAAAAGCTACCAACCTTGAACCTTCCTAGACTCAGTATCAAGCCCCCTAGCTATGAGTCTCACCCGTCAGCAGCAGGTGTTTTGGAAATTGAAATCTCATCTCATACCAAACCCCTGGTCATTTAATTCAGCTCTCTATTTCCAAATGTCATCATCTACTCCAATTGGTACCCACAGAACACTGTGCACAGAATTTTAATAGCTGGGAAGCAAACAGAAAACCCTCCATGTTTAAATAAACTTGGAAATTCTGACCTAAACAAGTCTGAAATTTGAATAAGTTTCTTTACTATGGAATTTCTCAGAGCCTTTAACATGGAAATACACATTCTGAAATCTAAAGCCTGTAGTGCTTTCTAAACTTATTTGGCAACAAAATACTTTATTTGCAGGATACTTAATACCATTTCATAGAGCCAGTGAGCTATAAACCCACTCTTGGAAATGCTGCTCTGGATTTATTTCTACAGACTTGAGATAAGCAGAGGGACAGATTAGTATGGAGATCGCTGGCTGGAATTTTCTATGAGCCCGCAACAAAAGAGAACTCTTCGTGGAACATCGTAAATTGTTCATGTGTCTGCCACCGGGAGGGGCCTGAGACAGAAGGTCAAAGGTGGTCATTTGCCATGGTTGTGAGAAATAAGGGGAATAATTTTTACCGCTGCTGGAAAGGACTAAATTGTTACTGCATTGTTTATGGCACCCAGGAGAAAGGTTGAAACTAAAATATTCTTACAGAGTCAAAGGTTTCAGGAGATGAGCCTGTGGAATGGATGCTGCTCTACGGAGAACAACTTCTCTTCGTGTTTATTGTTTTTGAAACGTTGAGGATTCTTGCACCGATGGAGAAGGCAAGCAGAGACCAACGTCCCGTGCGGAAAGTGGCAGGATGCTTGCTGTGATGTTTGCTTCTTCAGATGGGTTTGACATTAATTTCCTGAAAATTGATGAATTGGGGGAAATAGCTGCATCTTAACAATTCTGGATGAATTTTCTGTTCTTTGTAATGTTCCTTGAAGAGTTGGGATCTTGCTGTTAAAAAAAGAAAGAAAGAAAGAAAGAAAGAAAGAAAGAAAGAAAGAAAGAAAGAAAGAAAGAAAGAAAGAGAAAGAAAGAAAGAAAAGAAAGAAAGAGTAAAAGTTAAAGAAAAACCGGGGTTTCCTAGTGAACTCTGGCCCATTGACTGGGAACCCGTTATTCGGGGAGAGAAGAGCCAGATGTTGACTAACTTGTATCACCTATTGGAATCCCCGTTTACTCCCAAGTCTGAAGTTGGGCGGTGGTATGACTTGCCCCAGCTCAGCATGGGATGCTCGTGTCTAGGCCCAGCCATACCTGCTGGAGGCACAGCCACCAGCTCAGGACAGAGGTGTGTCACCACTGCCCAACCCACTGCTAAAGTAGAAGCACTTCTTTGGAATTTTGACAGCTACTTTAAAATAGAGATGACCTCAAAATTAGGAGCGTCTAGCACTCTAGCTAAATGGGAAGATGTGCCTTTGTAGCTACACCCTCATTTATTTTAGTGGATATTGGATTTTATAGTGTTATGCTGGATTTATTTTCCTTCCAGGGGCTCTGCTGGTTAAAGCTTAGTTGCACTTAATAGAAACGATTCTGTGTAGTTGAGGGGAAAAGGATTTATTAGTGGGCTTTAGGTGGCTTACGAAATAATTGGTAGGGTGGAAGGAACAGGATGAGCTCTCAGCAACAGTCCCCAGTTCTCAGAGTCACACCTCTTCCTGTGGCAGGGCCTTCTTGCCTCTCAGAGGATCTGCCCTGCCTTTTTCCCCCCGAGAACTCAGATTCTAATTTAGTTGTTGAACAAGTGCATCTGATGGAGAGAACAAGCTCGCAGCCAGGTGCTCAGGCATGAGAGCGTCTGGGAAATGTAGTTTCCAGCTTTTCCAGTTTCTCAAGTTGTGAAAGGCTTATGAAAAGCAGTGGTTGCCGGTTGAGCTGATGTACCATACGTGCCAAGGGAGGGATAGAGCACAGTCACAATATCATTGTCATCAAGTGATTAATGAAATCTGGAACCACGGGCAGACGTTGTACTGCTGATTAGAAATGTGGTACTGCTGATGGGAACAGAGCTGCCAAGACAACTTTTCAAAACCCTGGATACCGGGCCAGTATCACGTCTATTTACCAATATCGCAATGCTGGCCTGATTCTACACCATCACAATGCCGCACCATTAGAATTCTGGAATTGAAGGGGACTCTGGGGATGAACTCATTCAGACCTCTCATTTCGTGGAGCTCATCACATGGTTTGCTAACTCTTCATTTTCCAGCCTGTTTCCCAGTGCAAGTGGCAGTTTGCAGGAACTGTGCCTTCCTCATCTTTTCATCACCCTGTCCCAGGGCTGAGCCTGATTCCAGGCACAGGGTAGGGGCTACATTGTCAAAGAAGGGAGAGGGAGGGGAGGAGTGGGGAAAGGAAGCCAGGCTCATACGGGAGAATTTACCTGAACTGGGCATCACCCACAGACGGGTGAAGACCCGTGTGAAAGCCTAGATGCTCTATCAGTGCAGAAGCCCCTTCCTTCCCAGTGGGAGCCCAGGTCAGGATAAGCTGGCCATTGGTGATAAGACTGAGGAAGTGGCTGTGGATGCAGCTGCTGCTGCCATCCGGGAACTAGCGGGGAGTGAGACTAGGCAGGGAGAGACAGAGTGATGGTGACACAGAGACCCTCAGAGAACTGCAGGGACTGGCGCGCAAGTGCTCTGTGAGCCTGAGAAAGGAGGAAGAGAGACTGTGGGTCAGAGAAGCAAAAGAGAGGGCTTGGTTCTGGTGGCACACCACCGAAGGATGTCACCCTTGGTTGGATCTTTTCCTGTGTTCCTTTGAGCCTAATGCATAAAAGAGCCTAAATCTAAAGAGCCACAGCCCCAAACCAGGAGCCTGGAGGCTGTGAGCCAGTCTCCCTGTTGCGCCAGCTTGCTTGGTGCTACTTCCAGCAGGCTGTAGCCAAGGCCGCTTAGAGGAATGCTCATCACACGTCACATCCCAGTGCGGCATCCTGCCTGGGATCTGGCTGCGGCTGGTGGCACAGCCCGAGTAACAGTTAAATGACTAAAGGGGCAGGCGACTCTGTTCCCTGGGTCCCCTCCCCAACTTCTCCAGCATCTTATGGGCTGATTATACTCACCAGGTATGAAGAAAACTGTCTCTTAGTGAGTCTTTATTGCACTTTGGTAAGAAAATTATGTGAAAATAGACCAAGCATTGCTGTTTTGAGGTTAAGTTCTTTTCATTAGGCTGATGAATAACCTTAGAGGGATTTTTTTGAACTCATCATGAGTCCAAATAATACAGTCAGCATTTGGATTTTTATTCTCACTCTGGCAGTAGTGCATAACACACAGTAGGGCATTTACTTTAATGAGCACATACTGATTTCCAGCATTGGGAGGGCATGTGGCTGTTTGCTATATGGATGGTCTCACACTTTTACGCTCCACTGGGACCTGGGCATCCCAGGAGAAATTCTACAGAACAATAGTCAGAACAAGGAAAGGAAACCACTGATAATTTGCCCTGGCTGTTCTGTCCCAGGAGACTTCATCTGGGGGACCAGGGTGGTAACAGCTGCCTTCTTCCCCAGATTTGACCGGCTGGTGAATACACACCAGGTTTATGCCCCTCCTAGGCTTGAAGAAAGCACCTGGATACTTTTAATTTTTTAATTAAATCATAGCTGTGTACATTAATGCAATCGTGGGATACAATGTCCTGCTTTTGTATACAATTTGAAATATTTTCATCAAACTAGTTAACATAGCCTTCCTGGCATTTTCTTAGTTATTGAGTTAAGACATTTACATTCTACATTTAGTAAATTTCGCATGTACCCTTGTAAGAGGCACCGTAGGGTGTAGTTGGGGAGGTGAAGAGAGGGAAGGAACTAACTTTGCTTAATGTCTGCTGTGCGCTAATCACCATGTGTTATCTAGACTAAAATGTTTTGAAATGCATGATAACCCTGGGAAAAAGGGATTGCCATGCTCATGTTATCAGGAAGTAATTAGGCTCCCACACATTAAGGTAGGCCACTCACCACCCCCTCATAAAGTATTGCATCACTCAACTCATTCCATCTTCTACCAGGGCCTCTTTGTACAATTTTATAGCTTGTGTGCTGCACAGATCCACAGAGTTCTATTCCTGTAAATGACTCTGAAATTTAAAGGCTTCAAACCTGCACAGTTGTGTAAAATACGTTAGGTGCTGGTAGGAAAGAAAAGAAAGATGCACCCTTATATACAAAACATAAAGATATCTATCTGGTATGTTATAGAATATTATTGTAAACAAATTTTGAACACACGTTTCAACGTTTCAAATTCAGAGAAAACAGTCCCTTTAGGTATCCCGCATTGGTTCTTCAAGGCCTTCTGTGGAGAAGGGGCTTAGACTTCTTCACCAGAGGAATCCACGGAATCATATGCCCGTCTTCCCCTCCTCCCCCTAGCCTTGTCCTGCCTCTTTGAGGCCTTGTCTTGTCTGCGCCGGTGCTCACTCGCGCGTGGCTCAGATGTAGAACCTCCACTTGTGCTTTGTCAGTGTCAGACCCTGGCCACCCCCCAGCTTTGGCCACACTACCTTAGTTCTCATCCTTCCTGAGGCTCACTCCAGGAGTCCGCCCCAAGTTTCAGTTTCATGACTCCCGCCTCTGTGCTGGCAGCTGGCAGTGGTCTCGCCCCATTATGTGGCTAAGCTAGAATGAGGAGAGGTAAAAATACCGACTTATACGACATTGCCTCTGCTCAAAAGCTTCCTGCAACGTCTCCTGAGAAGTTTCTTTAGAGATGAGACTCAGGCATGTGTTGTTGCTTCAGAATTTACCTTTGAGGAATGAACACGAATTTGGCAGGCAGACAAAAAAAAAAAGAAGAAGAAAAAGAAGAAGACAACATTGGAGGAAGGGGGTAAGTTGAGTCCATAAAAGCAAGATGTGTTTTTCAAAATAGGAAGCTTGTATGCTGTGCACCCTGGAAACTGTCAATGGTTGTGTATTTTCTCCATTTAGAATTGGGGCAAAATTGAGAGATGTTCTACAAGATAACTGACCGAGACGCGTCAAAATTGCCAAGGTCATGAATGGCGATGAGAGAACGAGAGGGGTCAAGATGGTAAGAAACTAAAACGACGTAACACCTGAATGCAGTGTGAAATCTGGATCTGTTTGCGGAAGCAGGAAAAGGATGGTAGTGGAAAAACCTGATAACATCCTAAGGAGATCTATAGCTTAGCTCACAGTATTGTGCCAATGTTAATTTCCTGGCCATGATTATTGTACCGTGGTTATGTAAGCTGCTAACATTAGTGGAAGCTGGGTTAATGTACAGATGAATGCTATGCTATTGATGCAGTGTATAAGTTCAAAATTATTTCAAATAAAAAGTAAAAAATAAAAATGTGGACAGAGCACCTTGCCTTGGGGTAAAATGATATTAAATGTCATCTTCTTTGAAATCCTGTTGCCTGCCAGCGTCTTGTATAGTTGCAGAGGAAATATATCTCCATCTACTTTAGCTCAAAGCATTTTGCTGGCACGGATTCCTTCAGTTTGCAAATAACTAGTCCCCATGACCAGACCTGTCCCAAAGACCTGTATCCATCATCCATTTCACTGTCCACAATGGCGACCCTGATGTAAATCCACTTTCCACTGTCCGCCATCACTCTCAGACCTGTTTTCATGACGGCAATCATCATGAACAGGACAGACCCCTTTCCTGGAGTTTCCTGCCACTGCCAGACCTTCCCTCCCACGGGCTCCCGCTGAGCCCTTCAGCTAAAAGACAACAGCTATGGAACGAGGCTTTCAGACACATCCCAGCAAAGCAGTTGGAAGTAGTATATATCCTCTCAAGCGTATTAACTATTTTGAAATGCAACATCCTTTGAAGCCTATGGGTATATTTGTTGCAAATGCAGTTTTACCACTTTACAGCCATGACTTTTGTTTATTTTGAGTGACTTCAAACTTGATTTCTAGCTAAAGTCAATAGGAACCAATTAGAGAAATCTGGATGAAGACACGTTATATTCCATTCAACACCATTTGCTCAATACTGCCATAGAGCAGATGTCATACTATGCTATGGGAGCCCAACGGTGATTAAAATGTGGTCTTTTTCCTTGAATAATGCGAAGTGTGCTGGGTTAGGTGCCATAATGCAAAGCTGAATGTGAATGGGAGGAAGAGAAAGAGAGGCTCTTGGGCAAAACCATTTATATATGAATGGTTTAATGAAAAGACATTTGATAGATGCCACACAAAATATTAATGAAGTTAGAAGGAGGAAGTGGTCTCTGAGTGAGTCTGACCTTGATACATAATAATTCAAATGGAAACTCATGTTTTTCTCCCAAGTTCCTTCTTGCCAAAGTCCTTCTCCAGATAATCCATTAGGTAATAAACCTTTAACATAATGTAACCCTTATTTCCAATGTGCTTACCTAGTGTGAGGCCCTACCCATCTAAACATTCTAAATCAAAAGGACCAACTAGCTTTGCCTTTATTGTGTTTGGTTCATTTCCAGCAAAGATGTCTGGGTTTTTGTGGAGAGCAGAACAGTGGGCAATGGGTGGGGCCAGGGCCTCATGTCATATAACCTCAGGGGCACCAGGCACTTGGAATACGTGGTGAGCCTTGCCTGGGCCAGACGATGCTGCGCAGAGGTCCTGAGAGGATTCAGATGAGAGAAAAGCCCAGAGGGCCAAGCTCTGTCACAGTGAGATTGAAGCCACTCCTGAGGCCAGAGGGGGGCCCACAGGATTCACAAAGCTACAGAGAGCCCCTGAGAGGAGCTAAGCCATTAGGCTAATGCACCCTTGAGGAGCTTCATGTCCCAGAGGTCCAGCACACAGACCTTGCCCACCCGCTCTATCAGCATTTCTAGTCCATTGTGTAGCTGAGAAGTGACAAAGAATATTCATCCCCTGGCTCTTCCAGAGTCATTGGACTCTCTGCATATGCAAAATCAGAACTTACTGGGGTTGGCAGGAAAGGAAGATTCCCCCAAAGAAAACATTCCATGAGGCGGGTTGAACCAGTGGGGAAAATAAAGCTGGTGATAGAAAAGACAGGAATATTACAGAAGTGACTTCCATTTCTGCACCAGCTTGCAAGATGACATCCTTGGGGAAGGAGCATTCAGGCCAAGAAAACACATCCTTGGCCCGAAGCGGAGTTCTAGCTCACATATTCATTTGCCTTCTACCAGGCTCCAAGGCAGAAAGGAAAGGAAGATAAATAAATTGTATCTTTGCCTAGAGGCAATTAAAGTTTGGTTGGATAACAATATAAACATAGCAACAATTCAAATTTGAGAAAGATTGTTTCTTCTGAGCACCACTGCATGCTAAGTGCTTTACATATTTTATTGAATTTAATCCTCATAATTACCTTGCCCTGGCAGTTACTGCTATCTCTATTTTACAGATAAGGAACCGACACTCAAGAGAAGTTAAGTGTGGTTGCTGCAAAGTTACCCATTAATAAGAGAGAGACTCAGGTTGTGAATTCTGGTTTTATGAGATCTAAAGTCCCTGCTCTTGCCTTACAGCTGTCTTTCCTCTTAAAACATGACTTAAAGAGAATCTCAGTATTTCAGGACTTGTGGGATAGACACAGAAGATTCCCTACCAGGACCACCTCATCCTGGGAAGACATTCAGGTATCAACATGCTGACATTATAGAGACTTTTAAAAAGCTATTTGCCTCTTGGCTGCAGCTAAACTAGGCAACCCCTTAAGGCAGTTTTTCAACCTTTTTTTTATCCCATAGCACACTATAGGTTTATAGTTAAACTTCCCCAGCACATTAAATTATGTTGATCAAAAAAAAAAAAAAAAAGTAAACAACCTAATTTAAGTATGCCGTGATATGTTGGTTAAAAAAAGAAGAGTCAACTATTCACGTTGGGGGGAGGAGGAGAAGCGGGGAGGGGGAGGAGGAAGGGAGACCAGTGTGCTCCCAGCTAATGGGCACAATGTCAGGGTACAAGGCGCACCTCCTGGTTGTGGGACACAACTACAACAGGGACCTTACCTAACAAATGCATTGTAACCTAATCGTTTGTACTCTCATATTAATCTGAAATTTTTTTTAAAAGGAAAGAAAAGAATATACTTACTGTGTTTTGAACTTCTTTCAAAAATAATTAATGATCTTTAAAAACTTTCGTGGCACACCCAAGATCCTTTCACTGCACACTGGTTGGAAATCGCTGCCTTAAGGGATACGTCTGGCTCCTCTGTTCCTTTAAGAGAAGTGCAGACTGGCATGATTCCAGGCCCTACGAGCCCAGAAGGGCAGGTGACACTGCTTCATACTTACCACCAGGCAAGCCAAGGGCTAAGCACAGGGCGTGGAATAGACCATTCAGCACTTGGCACAATATTGCCACTACCCCTTTTTTCCTCAAAAGGATTGAATCCAAAGAGAGGATGGGAGAGCAGAAGTGAATTGCTCATAGCCACACACACAGTAAATGTGGAACTCAGATCTTCAATGCAGCAGTCCAGAGTCAGAGTCTGAACTGTGCCGGTGTGAGCCAGAATTGCAAGGTGGGCAGCAGAAAGCAGACACCAGAGTGTTGCACGCATTCAGGAGGCAGAGTGCCTCCTCCGTGCCCTCCGGGAGTTCACGCAATGTTTGTCATTTACAGTGATTGAACTGAAAGGGCCTGGGAGGTGCCCTGTAGACTGCTGGGGAGACCAAGGTCCAGCAAGAGTCCGTGTCCTGTTCATTATCACACAGTGACTAAAGGTCAAGCTGAAAACAAATCAATGACTAAGAGGTCTTAAAAACAGCACTTCTCTTTCCCACTCACCACACACCAACTGATTGTCTACCCGCTGTTGGTCAGTCCCATTTTGCAGATGAGGAAACCGAGACCCATCAAAGTTAGGGGACTTACCCAAATGTTGAAGCTGGGATTCAAACTCAGATCCGAATAATCACAAAGTGTAGGCTCTTAATAACTTAATGATACTGAGGTCAGGCTTGTAATGATGGTACCCGGGCAAGGGGGAGGACACCCAAGACGAAAAAGAACTTTCTCTGGTGAGATCAGTCCTCTACTTGATTGCATGTAACACTGGAACATCATTGCTCACACATGCATGTGCACATGTGTGCACACACACAGGAGTGCTCACACATGTGCACGCACAAAAAGCTCCTCTCAGTCGGTCCTGCCTCATCTCTCCTCCCTCTTCATAAGCCCAGCAGGCTTCCCTACCCATGATACAAATGTACTCTGGGTTTGCACCCAGAAGCTTAATTTCACATCTGGCAGGAAACAATTGTGCGAAGTTGCTGAATTTTCTTCTCCACCCCCTTAGGGGGTTCATCAAACTCTATCATCCCAGAAGTTTCAAATATTTTCCATTCTCCAGCAAAAACAAAAGTAGCACAAAATTGGAAAGTCTATAGCAATAAAGTATAAAACAAATCAGCTGTAAAAACAAAATTATCCTTTTGGAATCTGTGTGGCCTTAGGTTTTGCCCAAGGGGCACGCAGCTGAAAAAGCCTAAGTACTCACGATGACTGGGGTGAGGCTTCAGAAAAGCCAAACCAACCAGCATCTTAAATGAGGGCAGGGCGCAGACAGAGAAGGATGGGAATCAGATTTGTTGAGTGATTTCTGCTCCCAAGCACATGTCACATGGAGCATCACTGAACCCTCACACCACGTGACGTATCCACTATCCCTATCTTGTAGATAGGATACTGGACTAAGTATCCAGGATCCTGAGATTTAGTGCTGGGTCTGTGCTAACTGACTACCTAGCCTGGAGTTAAACCACAGACACAGAACAGGCCTTGGGGACCGTCATGCCCTGAACACCCAGCCTAGGGGGTTCAGGCCTCCTGACTGTGCCCCTAGCTGATACTGCTAATTGATCACACTGCTCTTTCTTAGAAATCAAAGACAAAACTTCAAAATCCTTCTTAACAGCCTGATAGGTGACCTCCTCCTACACAATGGAATTGGCATGACTGATGAGAGATTAGGTCTTTTTGCCATACCTGACCTGGGTCATGACTTCACTTTTTTTTTTGAGACAGAGTCTCACTCTATTGCCCAGCATTGAGTGCCGTGGCATCATCGTACTTCACAACAGCCTCAAACTCTTGGGCTCCTGGGATCCTCCTGCCTCAGCCTCCCAAGAAGCTGGGACTACAGGTGCCCACCACAATGCCGCGCTAGTTTTTCTATTTTTAATAGAGATGAAGTCTTGCTCTTACTCAGGCTGGTCTCAAACTCCTGAGCTCAAGCAATCCACCTGCCTTGGCCTCCCGGAGTGCTGGGATTACCGGTATGAGCCACCATGCCCAGCCTAACATCTTCATTTTTAAGATGAGAAAAATTATAGCACAGAGAGGGGGAGTAATCTAGTTAAGATCACACAGCAAACAAGAGAGGACTGGGTCTAGAAGTCAGGGCTTAGGGTCCATGGTGCTGTGCACCCCATTCAGCTCCTCATAGAGGATATACAACCCAAGTCATTTTTTTTCTTTGTTTTTGGCCAAAAGGACTTAAATGCTGGAAACAATTCCCCAGGCTCTTCCTTCCACAATGCCCCTTCCTCTGCACCAGTCAAGCAGCCATCAGGAAGGCGGTCTTCTTGGTGCCCAGCCAGTTAATGTGTGCCTGGCATTAGCACAAAACTAACATTTTATTTCCCTTCTATAGTATGTAATTTCTTTGGAAGTTGAACTGTAATGAAATTGGTGTTTATTATAATTAATAAAAGCCCCATAACTTTAAATTGGGTCATAAATCTTGCAGGGAAACTCAATACTGCCTTAAGAGTCAATCCTTTCCCAGAAGGGGCTCTTCAGAAGAAGGCGGCCGCGGGCTCCCTCCTCCCAGGTGCAGGCTGGCCACGCTCACCCTGGCGGCTGGTTCTCTGCTGCTCTCTGCTGCTCTTCAGGCCACCCGTGGGGCACAGGCAGCTCGCGGCTCTACAAATGGAAACACTGTGCCTGTGGAGAGGGCTCCAGCAGGAGCACTGCGTACATTGTCCGTGTGGCAAGGGCTTATTTTGAGACTAAAGCTATGTGCTTTCTGTGTGCCAGGAACCGTGCCAGAGAGAAGGAAAACGGTATTTTCGGCTTCCTGGAGGACACCCAAGGCGCTCACAGTTCAGGGAGGGAAGCACGCTTGTAAGCTGCCCCGGGCGATTCAGCATGAACTGCACAGGTACAGAAGGAGAACAGGCACCAAGTGGCTGACCTTCGCTTTGAGTGGTGCAGAGTGATGAGATTATTTCAAGGAGAAAGTCAATAGCAGTGAGAAGGGCTTGAAAGCCGATTAGGAGGTCACACAACATGGCAGGCGGGCCCTGTGTCAGGGCCTTTGCACTGGCTGTTTGCTCTATGTAGCATTCTTGTCCCCAGCTCCCTGAGCTGCATCCAGATCTCAGCTCAAACACCTGCTCCCAGAGAGGCCTCCCCTCCCCACCTTATATAATATTTCTCCTTCAATTGCTTGCTATCATAACACCTTTTGTGTTCCCTTTATGAGATTTGCCACTCTGTGAAATTACTTTTTTTTTTTTTTTTTTTGGACAGAGTCTCACTGTATCGCCCTCGGTAGAGTGCCGTATAGTCAAAGCTCACAGCAACCTCCAACTCCTGGGCTTAGGCGATTCTCTTGCCTCAGCCTCCCAAGTAGCTGGGACTACAGGCGGCCGCCACAATGCCCGGCTATTTTTTGTTGCAGTTTGGCTGGGGCTGAGTCAAATCCGCCACCCTCGGTATATGGGGCTGGCGCCCTACCCACTGAGCTACAGGCACCGCCTGAAATTACATTTTTAAAATTTGTTTCCTTGTTCATTGTGTTTCCCAAATGCTCAGTACAAACATAAACTGTGATCCAACAATACCTTTATCTACCCTGTTTGCTGGTGGAAGCCCCAGCACCCAGAACTATTTCTAGTACATACTGGACAATAAATAACTAATCTAGGCAAAGATTCATGAAACTGCATGGCTCATTAAAAGAAACGTGTTTCAAAGCAGCTTAAAAAATTGCATAGAATGTCAGAAGGGAACATGGTACAAAAAGATGCCAAGGAAAGGAAAAATAAGAACCAGAAAAATAAAACCACCCCTCTAATAGCTCCAGGGAGGGACTGTAAAGAGTTGTCTGCTGTGCGTGCAAGCCGCAAGTCCCCTATTCCCCACAACTGCCCTTGACGTTTTTAGTTAAGTCTTCATAGCTCGCTAAAATAAATAAGAAAATAAATTTTACAACCACTAAGCCAGCAGTGGGATTAGCATTTGCAATTCATATGCCTTAATATCATGTTAAAGTTGGGTAGCGACCAAGCTTCCTATCAGCCAAACAAGAGAGAAAAACGAAATGTGATAAGTTTCAAACCCCGGCGTCTATAAGAGAAATGCAAAGCAATTGTACAGGGGAAATTTACGCTTTCTTGGATGTGAAGCCTGAGAGAAATTTCCCCCATTGGTCCACATTAGGAGCATATGCTATGATGCAGTGAATGCTGTAGCACCCCTTCAGTACCTGCAAAAGAGGGGATCACTGGAGCATCTTTTCTTACAGCAGCTGATGCCCTCATGGCCAAGTGTAATTTAGTAAAAGCCTTTCTACAAGCAGCCAAAGCCTGCTGTCCAAGTTCAGCTTTTTCAGGTAGTCTGACCACAATGAGATGGAGAATGTCTTACAAAAGTGGAGAGGCTGTGCATCCTTCAGGCCAGTCCTCTGTTTCTCCCAAATAAGTTCATGGTAGGATGTGGGTAGTAAGGAGAGCAGGGTAGCCTCCTCTTAGCGAAATACCAGGAGATGCCATGTTGCCCCCTGGAGAAATTCCTTCTGCTCAGCTGTGCATAGGTTAGGGTGGGCACCTACCTTCAGGATCCTGGAGGAATTCAAAGACAGAGCCAGCCATCCCCCTCTCTGCCAGGCAGGGCAGAGGTTCTCCTTAGTAAATAGTTTCTGACTTGCTCCAGCTCATGTATAAAGGACTCATCAGGGCTTCAATAGTGGAAACCTAAAATCAGCATTTTTCAAAAAGGGACTCGGGGATCCCTGCATCAGATCACTGGAGGTACTTATTGTACATGAAGATGGCGGGCCCTGGCTTTATAGCCTGGACCTTGTGAGCTGGGCCCCTGTACCTGTGTGCTTAACAAGCTGTCCAGGTGATCATCCAGCCCCCCTAGTACTGGTCTGAAGAACAGCACCAGCAACCATTGTTTTCCATTGTGACTTCTGACACCCACAGTTGTAAAGTTCGAAAGCCACCTTCCCCACAAAACTTCTACACCCGATCCTTAGGCCCCTATAAAAAGTGAAAGCACGTTCTCCCATTGGAGGGGGTGGCTTAGTAAGACTCGAAGTGTTGAAATGTCTTAAAAGAAATACCCAGCAGTGGGTAGGGCCAAACCATTGCAGAAAACAGCACTGATGTTGGTTCAGACTGGGCTCTGGAGCAGTATGCCTGGGGCCGCTTCCGGGCTCCCCACTCTCGCTGGTCAATGTGGGCAAGTTCTTCCCTGGGCTCCTGCTCCATCCTCTGTGTGCTGTGCGTGCAGGGGGTCTCAGGGATAAACGGAGATTGTGTTGAAAGTGCTCAAGCTTCAGGTGGTATAAGGCGAGCATATGATGAATGTCAGTTACCACCATCATTGGGTAGAATCCAGCTGCAATAGAAGACATTGGCAGGCATTTGAGGAAACATAGGTGCCCTCCATGGGTTGGGAGTTTACCCCCAATCTTACCAGGAGAAACAGAGTGGGAGGGGGAGCCAGTGGGGTGAGGATGCATCATGGAACCAGAATGGAGTCACAGTGGAGAGCAGCCCTTGCCTGCTCTTTCCAGCAGATGCCCTTCCAATGCCCCAATCTAGTGACATCTTGCCTGCTTTCCCATACCCCTCGGGCAGGATGATTTCTCCCTGGACAGGAGAGAACTACCCAGCCTCTACAGCAGTGCTGTCCAATAGAACTTTCTGCAATGGTGGGAATGGTCTAAACCTGCACTGTCCAATATGGTAGCCATTAGGCACAGGGGAGCCCATGGACTTGATTGTTGTGACTAAGGAACTGAATTTCTAAATTAGTGCATTTAAATGTAAGCATCCATGTTGGCTACTTATTAAACAGTGCACCTTTCAAGAGAGAATTGGAGCTCCAGACTGGGGTCATGGGATACAGCCCCATCCTGGGCTGAAACCTGGTCTTTGCAAATGCTACGGGAAGGGCATGCTCCTTGCTTGGGCACTACCCTTCTCCATCTGCCATCCCTGATTCCCACCAGGCAGGCTGGTCCTGGTGAGGGGCTGAGCTCCAGAGGAATGGGGCCTAATGGTTCTGACTTTTGTTACCTCGGGGGCTAGCCCTGCACTGGGCACGTGGTGTTCCCTATCTCAGGTTCAGTCTGGCTGACTCTCCCTCAGCCACAAGCCTTGTCCATCTGTGCTGCAGTGAGGACTGATTATCTGTCCCCAGGTGCCCAGCCTAACAATGGGTGCTAATGAAGATTTTAAAGACAGGTGTGAATGTCTGATTGCCAAGACAGACTTAAGCAAGAAATTGCAACTCACCTAGTACTGTCTTTATGAGAAGCCAGGCTGCCTGCTCATTGTGAGAAGTTTCTTTTTTTCTTTTTTTTTCCCAACTGAGAGAATTGGTTTTGGTGGGTTAAATTAAACCCATGTTCTGATATAAAATGCAACATGATTCAAGTCGATGTTAATAATGATGGCAAATCTTAAGGAATATCTTTCACGGTAAATTACCTCTGAGATGGCAGGTACTCCTTATCAAAAGTAAATTTAATATAAAGAACACTAAACATGCAGAAGCGATAAATTATGGAGAGAATTCACTTCTATTGCTGGGTGCCTCTTCGTTTTTGGTTCCAAGCAGCAACCACGACTTTAGGGAGGTCATTTCCTATCTCTGGGTTGCAGGCTCTCCCTCTGAAAAATTCGCGGGGGTTGAACCAGATGCTCTCCAAGGAGCCTTCTAGCTCTGAAAATTTATCAGTCTCAGATTCCATGAAACTGATCCATTTGGCATTTCATTCTCCAGTGCCCTCGCCACAAGAAAGAAAGCTGCTAATCTAATAAACTGAGCCAGCTCCTAGGAAGCAGCTATTGGGAGCAGCTTCCTCCCATCCCCTCATCTCAGGAAGCCTTTGTACTCAACATGATCCGTACTTACTGCAACTACTTTTAAGGCCGAGGCCTGGGGAGGAAGGAAAGGCCCTGTACCCATTGTACAGGGTACGGACTGTGGTAGAAAACCCCACGAGGTAGCTAGCAGCCTTCATCCTGCCACCGTTCTCTGCAGCCCTGCACACGCCATCTGCCATATTTAATTATCCCAAGTCTCTTTCTGACATGCACTCAGAACTGCAGTTCAGGGAGGTTAATTGTATTTTAATTGCCTCCTTATCCAGGGGCACTTATACTATCACTGGACAAAGAGGTTCGAGGACAAATGACTAAGTCCTCTTGGCCCCTGGGTGCTTCTAGAGCCCTCTTACCTGTACCCCAGCCTTCCTTAGCATGAAACTCCAACAGCTCTCCTCTTCCAGTCTGCACCTTCCTGGTGCCCCATGTGGTCAGTGATGCTTTCTTTTGGTCCTCAGGGCCTGGGTCCCAAACTGGGGTACATAGTAGTTGGGTAGGGTTGGGATGTGTTGAACTGACCTGGTCCCTTAAGCCAAGACAGTCATGGGCTGTCATGATGACTAGGAAACACTCATCTCCAACTTCCTATTCCAACCATATGAGCTCGCAGCCCCACACTCTTGCTGTGCAGGACCATTCATGGGCCTTTGTTCTCACTGTGCCCTACCTGTCCTTTACCGTCCTGCTCACATCTTCCTGCCAGCCCTCCTTGACCTCCCCAATAAGCTGAGGTAGCTGCTCTTTCTCCTTACTCCCACATACCTTCTGTTTGACCAGGTAAGTAGATAGATGGATAGATAAGTAGATAGATAGATAGATAGATAGATAGATAGATAGATAGATAGATAAATAGATAGATAGATTAGATAGATAGATATTCCTTAACTTATGATGGCATGACATCCTTAACAAACTCATCATAAGTCAAAGATATCATTAAGTCAAAAATGCATTGAATGCTGACAACACAGCAGATGGTCCCTGACTTAATAATGGTTCAATTTAGGATTTTTTCACTTTATAATCATGATGTAACTCCATTGTAAGTAGGGGAGGTCCTTATGATTTAGGATAGGGTTACAGTTTCTACTGAGTGTGTGTGATTTTAACTCCACTATAAAATAGAAAATCATTAAGTCCAACCATTGCAAGTCAGAGACTGTCTGTGCATAATGCTACTTATACAGTATAATGCTACTAATACTGTTCCAGATTAGCTCAGCAATGGGGTTGAGGCTGAGCCTGTATGTGGTCAACACTGAGAGGCCAGGAGGGGGACTGACCTAGTGCTTTTTCCTGACCAGAACCTACTACTCCTACAAATTTACATCTGGAACACCTGGAGATCTCACCCCTCCTATCTCCAGCGCTAAGCACCAGTCACACCCAGTGTTGCTTTATAGGCTCCATGCCTCCCACCTGCAGGGCACTGCCTAAGAGCTCCTTGTCCCTCAGCAGGTCCTTAACGGCAAGCTCTGGTTCACACCTTGAAGACCTTACCTTGAGTTTCCTGGTGAAGCCTCCTCTGACACCCAAGACAGTGCCTTCTTTTAGGACCCCAAAGCACAGGCTTACTCTTTTTATTTTTATTTTTATTTTTTGAGACAGTTTCACTCTGTCACCCTTGGTAGAGTGCCATGGTATCATAGCTCATAGCAACCTCAAACTCTTGGGCTCAAATGATTCTCTTGCCTCAACCTCCTGAGTAGCTGGGACTGCAGGTGCCCCCCAAAATGCCTACTAGCTCTTGCTCAGGCTGGCCTTGAACTCTTGGCTTCCCAGAGTGTTACGATTACAGGCGTGCCCAGCCCACAGTTTACTCTTTGAAGAACCCTGATCACACTCCACAGTAAGTGCCTGTCTGCATGCTGTCTCCCTCTCCTGGACAGTAGGCCATCTGAAAGCAAAGACCCTTGGCATGTTCCAGTTTAGGTCCAGCTCCTGGCATATAGGAGGACATAGTGCATGTGTACTGACTTATTAATAATTCATGAAGAGTGAAGAGTGAGATTTGGGGAATCAGGAAAAGTGTTGGAAGATGCAATTAAGAAGATACAGTTAGGAGAAATAAGACCTGGCTCAACAGATCAGTGTGGTGGCTATAACTAACATCTATCAATTGTGCATTTCAAAATAGCTGGAAGAGAATAATTTGAATGGTCTTAGTGAAAGAAAAGGTAAATATGTAAGGTGATGGATATCCCAAATATCCTGATATCAAACTATCACACGCACCCCCAAAAATGTGTACATCTGTTATCAATAAAAAAAAAAAAAGCTGAAAAAAGATGCAGTCAATTTCATGGGCTTTGAGCAGTGCCTGTTAATTCTGCTTCCGCATGTCATTTTCTCCTGTTTCAACAAAATTAACTTGATGAGGCTTTTAAACAGTAGGTAGCACCATAGTCAGCTTGCTCCTGCTACCTGATTCCAGTAGAAATGGGGAAAAAATGATCCTTCCCGGGTGCTTCTCACATTCGAATGCGTCTTCGAGTCTTCCAGGGATCTCGTCTGCTGGATAGAGTCGGAGCCTGGGAGCCGGCTTATCTACCCTATGGTTTCAGTACTGCTGTTTCAGGGAGGACACCCGGAGTAGGAAGCATTTGTTCCATTTCTTAGAGAGAGACGTGATGTTTTCTAAGTAGGAGCCTCAAACCCCACCGAAGGAGAAGAAGATGATTTAGGAGAGAGTTTGGACCCAAGTCAGATCTGGGTCCTGTTACTTTTATATCTATGTGATCTTACTTAGTGCATCTGCTTGCTCTTTATTCATCTTCATTTCTTTGTACAAATAAAACAATAATGCGCACTCCCATCTCTCTGTGTGTGTATGTGCGTGTGAGAATGAGCACGGCATATCAAACCGTGGAAGATACTATACTTCTGACTCATGACAGCTCTTCAGTAACTAGCTGCTGGTTCCCTTGTTTCCAGACTCATGGTTGCTCTCTCTGATAGATCAGATTTCTGGTCCCCTGCGATCAGGGCCTCTCTCTGCAAAATGTTATGGTCCCTGCCCCCTGACACGAGGACCAGCCATGTGTCTCGTGTCTTGTCATAGCCACTGAGAAGCGGATGGAAGCATGTGTGTTACCTCCAAGCAGATGCTGTAAGGGCTGGTGTGTCTCTTTGCCATTTTCCCTTTGTCCCTCTCCCAGACTCAGGTCAATAACACCATCTAGGACTGCTCCTTCAGCCAGTGTTCCAAAGGAAAAGTACTGAGACACAGCTCCAAACAACTTGCAAGGGAGATTAAAAAAAAAAAAAAAAATGAGTGAGAAATAAACCTTTGTTGAGAGGCACTGAGATTGCGGGATTATTTGTCACTGCATCATAACCAGTTTATCCTGACTGATAAATCCCGCTGCCTGTGATTGCCTTGCTGTCTACTTTATGCAAGGTGCTGAGATGGTCACTGAGATTGCGCCTGTGAACATGATGGCAGTTATACCCTCAAAGCACCCGGAGCACAGTGAAGGAGCCAGAAATGTAAATCCCCAAGGATAATAATACGCTACTGAGTTCAGTCCATCCGAATAGGCCTATAACTGGGATGCCTCCAGAATGCAGGAGAAAGACTGATGACTCTTTCCCCGGGAATGAGGGAGGATGTGACGAAGGAAGGAGAACTTGAAAGAGGCCTTGAAAAATGAGCTGAATTTTAATTGGACATCCCAGTATATAGACCAGAGTACAGAGGACAAAATATTTTTGAGTCAGAAGTCCCATATTCCAGTCTTAACTCCAGTACTGATAAGGGTGTGACCTTGAGCGTGTCACTTTTTTCTTCTGCGAAGTTAGATTAATAATAATCTCAGTATTTGAGGGAAGTTTAAATAAAATAGTCTGTGTACAAGTACTGCTGAATACACATACAGTAGACAGTTTTTATATGTAATACAATGATCCTATCCTATACTAGGGCAGATGGCATCACCTGCTCAAATTTTTGAAGGCTTACTGTGTTCCTAATACTGTGCTTACTACCTTGTAAGTATCATGCCATTGAATCCCATATGTGGTAGGTACTGTTGTTATCCTTATTTTACAGAGAAGAAAATAGACTGAGGGTGGTTCAGTAATTTACATGCACACATAAGGAGAGCAGAGGCTGGATAGATAGGTAGCCTCCAGCCTGTCCCTTTATGCATTGACAGTTCTGCGTCCCTGCTAGGAAGAGAGAGATATGAAACTCTCCTGTGTGTGCAGGCAACCGGGCTGTTAAATACAGAGCAAGGGAAAAATCAATGAGGCTTGGAAGGGTTTCTGAAGCTGCTCGTTTGGGGGCTGCAACTCCGGTTGAGATTCTAAAATCCTTGAGGCTGTTCTTGCTGCAGCCCTGTGTCCCTGTCCTGTACACCTGCCTGGAACTTCCCGAGTAATGATGATGTTTTCTTCGTTCAACACAATCTATATTGAATGCAGGTAGGGCCCTGGGAGAAATAAAAAAGCGAATAAGACCTGCTCTAGTTTAGGGCTTTCATTTTATTCTTTGGGCTTTGGGGACCCATTGAAGGATGCTGAAGAGGCAAATGGAGGAGTGGATGTGGCTTTGGGTAGCAGGGGGAGAGGAAAAGGGATCTGACTGTTGTAGAAGACAAACTGGAGGTGGAAGAGCCAGCAGGCAGACAGGACGGGTGGGAAGCTAGTGGGATGGCGTGAGTACAGTGGCCATGGAGAGGAAGGACAAGATGCGGACGTGCTCCAGGTGGAGCTCACAGGGCTTTACTGTGATGCTGGGATGTGGACGTGATGGGAGGGAGGGTTGTGGGCCCTGAATCAGTCAGAACCCCCGCAGGAAAGGGACACAGGGATGCGTGTCGGCCTAAGAGGAGCAGCTGTGGGAAAGCTCCAGCAGACAGGAACAGTGGACACGGTCACTACCCCTAGGCCTGAAGGAGCAAATGAGGAAATGCTGTTCCAGGAGCCTTGGGGAAGTTGTCACCGTAATGCTGAGTCCTGCTAGTGCTAGGGTAAGGAAGAGAGGGGAGGGAGCAGGTGGGGCTGGGGAAGTTAATAACCCCACCTTTCTCCCTTCCTCCCTCCAAACTCCGGTTGGCCATGTCGAACCTTCAGCCACAGGGCAAGGAAGCCCAGATGGCCTTGGGCAGAGAGGTCAGCCTCCTCATGCCCAGAGCAGGACACAGGACCATGAAACGCCCATGGGCAGGGATGAGTGGTTACAAACAAAGAATATGCAGCCTAGTGCCTGGGCAGCAGGATAGTCTCATGCCTCCTCATTGGGTTCTGGGGCCGGACTCCCTGGATTTGAGTCCTGACAATCAGATACTATTAGTGTGACCCAGGGCAAGATAGTTTACCTACTTACCAGTTTTCTCATCTGCAAAAAAAGCAATTTGACTGTTGCAAGACGGTTTACAGTACATCGAACACAATAAGTCCTAAATACATCTGAACTTTGTTTTGCTTTTTTGTTGTTTGTTTTATGGGAGTTGTAGCTGGTCCACCTAGAATGCGGAAGGAGTTGCTGGTTGAGGTGGTGAGGAGTCAGGGACGCGATCTTGAGTCCCGAGTCTTGTTCTGTTGGGGCCTGTGGTACTTGTGGGTTGTTCATGGGAAGATGGCGGGCGGGTAGATTGACATGTCCCACTGGGGGTGAGAAGAGAGGTTGTAGGGCTAGAACAGAGCTCATCTGTCTTGGGTAATAGTTCAAGACAGGGCACTGGATGGGACTGCCCAGGAACAGCCTGGGGAAGGTCAAGGGTTTGGGATCTTTCTGTATCCAGTGAGTCTTCTGACTCATTTGCTCTTGCTTAATTCTTTAATTGCAGTGACACAACTGCATAATCCCTCGCCCCATCTGGTTCTTCCAGGATCCAGTAATGTGTTAATTGGTTGAATGGAGCCAGAAGTAACACCTTCAGTCCTTGTATGGAGCTAAAGCAATCAACCCACTTCAGGTCATATTATTCATTCATTCCTTCCTTCATTTGTTCATTAAAACTATATTCGGTGTGTTGGTGGAGGGCACTATAACAGGAGAAAGGAAGAAAGGGCTCTGGTCTCACTAACAGTTTCCTATTGCCTATTCTAATTGTTGAGAATTTTTATGGACGGAGTAGCTGGTCCACCTACATGGGAACTTTGAAATGCTTTAGCATCTGCTGTGGCCAAGCACCCAAACCTCGATTTTTGTGAGCTTAGAAATCACGTAGCTCTGCTCCCTGGCTCAGGAGAGCAAAAGTAACATGAATTGATGCTGAACTCATATCCCAACCCATGTACATGGGTTCCTGGGCAATAGGATGTGTCGTGGGAAGCTGTGATTCCCAGCTGGATGAGTTCTGCAACCCTGCGTGAATTCCATCTACCCTCTTGACACCACAGTATGCCTGTGAGACTGGACTGGACTCTCTGTCTGCCCATCTAAGCGAGCGTGAGAGACAGACCTGACTCAAATTCCAAGTTCAGTGACAGCTGCACTGTGAGCTCTGTGTGGTGGAGACAGGTGTATTACATGCCCTTCTTCATAGTCTTTCCAGCTATGTGTGATGTGTGATGAATATTTGATGAATGAATGAAGATGCGGGGAATTCAAAATAGGATATTCAAGAGAACGTGGCCTTTTGTTAAAAGGAGGCTCCATCATGTATGGAGCTGTGCAACCCTGAGCCTCTCACTTAACATTTCTGTGATTTGTTTTCCTCATCTATAAAATAGGGATAGTAATTATACTCCTCATCACAGTTTTCAAAAGGATTAAATTGAGTTCCTGCAGTAAAGCACTAGTCCCTCACAAATGGTCAGTAGAAAAGAAGCTCTCTGTTGTAAATTACTAAAGTTTGTTTCGTTAGCATTCGTTTGAAAACGTTTGCTCAATTGCTGACATCGTGGTTTGAAAGGGATTGTCAAAGTTTTGTTTTCTAACCACATGTCATGTACCAAGTGGCTAGATGTCCTAGGCATGGCAGTAACGGCGTCTTGAGAGGCTTCCAAGGTGGGAGTTGTCATGTGGGTGACACTAAGACCCCCTATTCTGTGGGTACAGGCGATTGCACTAAAGTACACAGCTATGATTTAACAATAAAAATAAATAAATAAATAAATAAATACCCCCCTATTCTGTGCATAGCTTCTTAGGGAGTAGAATGAGGTGGACTTTCCTGTTTTATTTCATTCTCACCGTGCCCCTATAGTGTTAGGGAAGTCATAACTTTAGTCCCATTTTATAGATGCGAGCACGGAGATACAAAGGGACAAAGATGACACAGCCAGTGAGTGCCGTGGCAGTGCCTTGAACCAAAGTCTGTTGACTCTTCATCCCATAGACTTGGAAGAACATCCTATTGCTCAATTAGGCACATTTTTTTATTTTTCTTTTTAAGTAAGTGTTATCTGAAATACTCTCCCGCTTCTCTTAACAGAAACTCACAATAGAGAATTTTTTCCTAATCTAAGTGTTTTTCTCCTCTTTTTTGTGATAATCAATAAAATTTGTCTGCTCTTTACTGGAATTCAGAGACCTACCCAGAGTGGGATTATAACAGCTGGGATTACACTACTCACTCTCGAATCCTTTAACCTTTCAAGGAGATTATTCTTTTAAAAAAAAAAAAAATCCATCCTGTGAATCATTTTCCTGCAGGTCAGGTACTGTGGCTTGAATGAAGTGCGGCAGCCTAGAGTTTTGATTCTGCTGTATTCATTAAGCATCTTTTTAGGGCACAGACAGGGGCAGGAGAAAGGCCTGGTCGGGAGAAGAGTTAGGAAGGAAAAGCGGGATGGTAACCAGCCCAGGAGTGCAAAGGTGACCACAGGTCCTGGAGGCTCTGAAATGTGGCTTTGGTGAATGTTTGGATGTTAAATAAAACAGACACGAAATCCTCTACATGGGCTGAGGTTCTGCTGAGGGGAGCGGCGGCCTAAATCCCACCCCAAATTTTCTCTCTTCGTTTTCTCGTGTCTCTTTCTTTTGAGAATTCTCTCATGCTGAGCCACCATTGCCAAAGGAGGTACGTGTTTTATACATGGTTATAAAATGGGGCAAGACAACCTCGGGGTAGTGATCCTGGTGAAATTGGTGGCAATATTTTGGAAATCTCTGGTCTTCTATCAGGAGGAATTTCTATTTTTAATAATAATAATTCTGGGAGACCAATGCAGGAGGATCACTTGAGGTCAGGAGTTCAAGAGCAGCCTGAGCAAGAGTGAGACCCCCATTTCTACTAAAAGTAAAAACATTAGCCCAGCATTGTGGTGGGTGCCTATAGTCCCAGTTACTGGGGAGTCTGCGGCAGGAGGATCACTACAGCCCAGGGGTTTAAGGCTGCTATGAGCTGGGCGGAGGCTATGGCACTCTAGCTCATGTGACAGAGCAAGACTCTGTCTCAAAAAAAATAATAAATAAATAACAGGGTGGCTCCTGTGACTCGAAGGAGTAGGGCACTGGCCCCATGTACCAGAGGTGGCGGGTTCAAACTCGGCCCCGGCCAAAAACCACAAAAAGAAAAATAGTAACAACAATAATAATAACAATAATAATAAAATAATAGACTAATGAGTCCAATTGTCTCAGAGCCTTGGTTTCCTATTCTATTTTCATGCATTCAGTGTTAACTGAGATGTGTGATGTGGCTGGTACTGTTAAGAGATGGAGGCTATGGTAGACACTAACTCAAGTCCCTGACACCTGCTCTCCTGGAGCTCAGACGCAAGCTGTGCCTGGAGCTTGGCATTGGGCAGGCAGGGGGCAGCTAATTCTGATAGGACAGGAATTCTGTTGGGAATGAGGGGCAAGGCAAGTAACAGGTGCGCTCCCTGGCAACAGGCCAGCGACCCAGGAACTGCTGTGATTGGCAGCCGCTGACTTCCACTGGAGCTAACTTCGGGCAGTGCAGCAGGGCAGTGCGGAACTGAGGAACAGGCACTGCTGGGACGTGCTGGCCAGCAGAGGCTGGCATGAGGGAGGTTTGTGACCAGGAAAGAGGGGAGCAGGAAGGCTCTAGAGCCAGAGACAGTAGTAGAAAGAGGAAGTCAGGATGTTTAGGGTGCTGAGAAAGAGATTATCCCATGAGTTGCATGAGAACAGAGATACATCTGTCAGATCTGGGTATAGGGCCCAAGCCCACCCATTATCAGAACTGAGGCTCAAGGTCAGGGCAATGTGGTGGGGAAGAATGGTTGACTTGAGACTAAGTATGATTGGTTTAGCAATAAAAACACAGAATGCTACACTACTAAGAACAGAGTATGAATGTTTTTACCACAACAAATAAGCAAGCAAGGAGACGGTTATGCTAATTAGTTAGATGTAAGCATTCCACCTTGTATATCAAAACAGCACATGGTAACGCATAAATGCATTAATGTACACAGTTATGATTTAATAAAGAATTAAAAATAAATAAATATGAGGCCAATTTCCAGTTAACAGAATAAATAAAATCTTTAAAGGAAGACACAGAATGCCTGGTTAAATTTTCATTTCAGGTAAACAACAAATAATTTTTATTATAAGTATATTCCATGCAATATTTGGGATATACTTATGCTACAATATTTTGTATTTATTTGGAATTCAAATTAACTGATGCCCCGGGCTTTATCTGGCAAGCCTACTTGAAGCAGAAGGTTGAAGTCCTCTCATCCCTTCTGCACATATGTTCAGCTCCAAGAAGGGTGCCATGTATTTAATACATTGTAAGAGATTCTGGAAGCAAGCAGGGTCCAGCCAGCTGCAACAGAAGCAGCGTCCTCTCCTCTCCCTGGGGCACCCCTGGGTTTTCACATCTATCAGATCCTCAGAGGGGCACAGTCAAGTGCAGTTTGATTGATACTAGAATGTAGGAGAGGCCAAGCCTGAAGATGTGGGGCTAAAAGCCCTTTGCTCCAGGCGATTGGAGGTTTCATGAGGTAAGGGTAGGCTAAAAAAATCAGAACCCAGCCTGGAAGAGGACAGGCAAGAGCAGGTCCCACAGGGAAGCCCCAGCTGCCTGGACTAGGACGCAGGTTCCAGCACCTCCCTCCTAAGTGCCAAAGTCCTGCACCTACAGAGGGAGTCAGAGCCACAGTCAACCATCTCACCAAAAGGGGCATGGGGCACTCCTTCTGGTGTTGCCCTGGACACACAGGCCTCCCGTACTCTCTGGAGGCATCAGTGCTGGGGGTAGGACAAACCACAAACAGGGTTAGACAGGCCTGGGCTTAAATCCTGGCTGTGATTGAGTATCAGATACTTTTAGATAGATGTATAATAGTTTGCTTACTTATATACAGTATACTTAGCAGATACTTATCAGATACTTTTACATGCCTGTATAATAGGATTCCTTTTAATCTTTACAACAATCCTTTGTGAAATGGAAATCTATATTACTATCCCATTTTTACAGATAAGTATTTTGAGGTTCAGAGATATAAGGGAACCCATCTAAGGTCACATAGTATCATGTGATAGCATCGGGAATGAACCCAAGTCCTTCTGACTCTTCACTACACCGTGCCACCTGCCAAGGGCACAATGGGAGAATCCACGCCATGGGGCAGAAGGTCTCGGCCTTGGCTCTGGCTCTGCTTGACCACTAGCCAGTCATAGTGTCATGGCCAGACCGCTCTCTGTGCTACATCCTCACATGTCAGATGCACAAGCTGAAATGCAAGATCTTCAATATGCCCTTCGGTTCCCCCAGGTAAGGCAGAGAGGTTGAGATCACAGGATCTGGGTCAGAGGTCAAGTCCTGCCACTTCCAGGGCAGGCATGTTATCTGAACACCACCATTCTCATCTGGGATGGGAATTGTTGTGAAGAAGAAAAGAAACAACAAATGTGAATGTCTGATACACATTTATAAATGTTTCTCTGCCTTTTACCTTCAAAGGTTTTGATGTTCCTAAAGCTATGAGGTTAGCTACAGGCTCTGGACAAGCATCTGTCCTCATAAGTTTTTTTCCACTCCACAGGAAACCATCAACAGCTTCCAATGGCCCTGAAGTTCAGTCTGTGCACCAGACCTCTCATGTTCCAGCCCCTCTGGCTGTCCCCCTCACTCCGGACACTCCAACCCTATCTGCAGAACATGCCAAGCTCTTCCTGCCCGAGGCCCTCCGAGTGTGCACTCCCCAAGTTTCTGAGGTCCAAACATCAACTGGAACATCTCCTCCCCTCTGTGGTCTTCCCAGACCACCATCTCTTAAGGAAGCCTTCCCCCCATCAATCCCACCATTCTCACCCCAGCTCTTCCTCAGCTTGCGTGTGAATTGCTTACTTACTTTTTTGTCTGTCCCACTCTTACTGTTCCATGAGAACAGGGGTCCCCTGCCTTACTGGCATCAGAGGAGTTCCTAACACCACCACGTACTGGTGAACAAATGAATGAGTTAGTGAATGACTGAAGCAAGCCGGCCATCCATCCTGGTGTCTCCTGCTATACCTCCCTGCCTGGCCCCTCAGACTGATGCTTGGTTCAGGCTGTATGCAGGGTCTCGGCTTCCCTTTATCTTGGGCCTTCGTGGCTCTATGCTCTGTTTCTTGAGGTCCATCCTTCTCATTCTTGGCTTCAGGCTCAGCTCCAAGGTTCTCAGGCTGGGCCCAGGGTGTCTATAAGAGGAGTTCAGATACAGAAAGCAACAGAAGGCTACTTTCGTTCTTGTCTTCTGAGGGGAGAAAAGTCCGAAGGCCTTCCTGGCTGGGATCTGGCTGGTCCAGGTGATCACCTTCAGGGGGGCCGGGATAGTGACTCTTCCACTTGTGGGGTAGGACTGGGGAAGAGGCTGAGCCTGCCAGTGGGAGGAGAGGAGGGATGGGACACAGCATGGCTCATCAGGAACATGAGCCCCCTCCCTGTCCTTCTGGGGGTCCAAGCTCCTCCCTCTCCCTCTGCAGAGTGTGACTCAATGCAAAACCTCCCCCCACCCAGGGGTGGGTACAGCTGACAGACTGATCACCCCCTTTGCTGTGACTCAGCACCCAGCTCCTTGTTGCTCCCTGTCTGCCAACAGCTCATCAGAAGCATCCAGGGACTGTTTACCATCACCTCCAGCCATGCATAATTCATCAGCCTCTCTCTCTCCTGCAGCCATCTCCTCCCCTCCTCCCATAATTCGGGCAGCAAAATCTTCTGCAGAAGACTCGGAGACAGAAAAGCCCCTACCCTATGGGGGAGGCTGGAGCAGGATGGGGGGTGTGGGAAGGGCCTCTGTCCTGATCCTGAGCAAGACAAGGCTACATATATCCTGAGAGAAAAACACTGTACACACCCCTCGCTCTGTCCTAGCTCCTCCCCACCCCTCAGGACACTGGGAAAGCCAGCAAGTAAAGATTAGCAAAGCAGAAAGCAAAAGGTCCAGGATAGTGGGGCTGAAGCTGAGCGGGAGAAGCTGGAGGCTGTGGCCAGGCCCTGCTGTGTTACTCAAGACGTCCAGGTGTGTTATTGGCTCCCTGCCTTGTGCCAGCATCTCCTGGGAGTGGGTGCGGGCACAGGCAATGAGTATCAGGAAGGTTTGCTAGGAAAGGGTCTTGCCTCACCCAGCTGCTCTCTTCCCTCTGAGAGACAGCCTCCAGCAAGTCCTCAGCCACCAGAGGACATGCCAGCCACTGTTGTAAGAACGTCACAAATGCAATTCATTTAGAGCCTCATGACAACCCAACAAGCTAAGTGTTATAATTGCCACTGCCTGGATGGGGGAAGGTCCATTCTAAGATCTGTTGAAACGTAGACCTTCCAGCTGAGCCTCAAGTGTATGAGAATTGAATGAATACCTTCCATTCTCCATTTCTAAGAGCTGCTCCCAAAGAGATTCATTTAGGAAATTGAACTTTCCTCCACTCAGCTGCTTAAGCCAGAAACGGGGATGATACCTTGATTTTCCCCTTTTGCCCTTTCCAAATCCAACCAGCACCATGAACTCTGGTCCTACCTCTTAAACGCCTCTCCATCCACCCACCTTCTTGCTCGGACTATTTCCATCCTCGCCCTCTCCCTAACCCATTCTCCAAATAGCAACCATGGGGCAGCTTTGCCCAAGCACTTGGAAAAGACCCAGAATGCCCATCACAGCACACATGCTCGAGGCAGTCCCTTCCTCTCCCGAATCTTTCCTTTGAAGCATCTAGTACAGTTTCTCATTGGATATCAATTAGATATGACTCTGTGCTGAACGGTTGTCTCTATCATTAGACTACGCTCCCTCGGAGCAGGGGACATGTTTCATTTTCTCTGCTCTGTTCCCTGTGTCTAGCACTATACCTGGCAGCCCTTGGGCCAAACGCAGCCTGCCATCTGGTGTTTTGCTAGTTTGTTTTCCAATATAACAGTTTTATTGAGATACAATTCACATTACATACGATTCACCCATTTAAAGGATGATTCTGTGATTGTACTAAAAGCCATTTCACTTGCAACTATCAGCACTACCTTGCAAACTTTCCCAGCTGCCTGTTGCCCAGGCTGACTCCCACTGCCACAAGAAGCTGGCACAGGGCAGAGGGTGAAGAACATGTCAGGGTGCCCTCACTGCAGCAAGTCAGTGGGGCCCAGTCACTTCCCAGTCTCCCAAACCCTGACTCTTACCCTTAGGGAACCATTTACCTGCACTCTGCCTTGATACACTTGCCTAATTCCAGCATTTCATATAAATGGAATTACAAAAGATGTGATCTTTTGTCCTGGGTTCTTTCACTTAGCACAATGACTTCAATGTGACCTGTGTTGTAGCATGTATCTGTACTTTGTCCTTTTTGTGGCTAAATAACACTTCATGGTATAGGTATACCATGTTTTGTTTGTTCGTTCATCAGCTGATCTGCTTTTTGGGTGCTGTAAATAATAAACATTCAGGTGCAAGTTTAATGTAGACATACGTTTTTATCTCTCTTAAATACCTTGCTGATAGTTGCAAGGTTCTGTGATTGTACCTAAAAGTGGAATTGTTGGGTCATGTGACAACTCTATGTTTAACCTTTTAAGAAATGAACAGGTTGTTTTTCTAAATAGCTACACCATTTTTCATCCCCACCAGTATAAATGTTTGAGGGTTCCAGTTTCGCCATATCCTCACCAACATTTATTATTCTTGGTCTTTTTCATTACAGCTATCCTAGTGGGTATGAAGTGATATCCAATTGTGGTTTTTGATTTGTGTTTCCCTGATGGCTAATGATATTGAGCATTTTTTCATGTATTTATTGCCTATGTGTGTACCTTTGTTATAAGAACGTCTATTTATATCCTTTGCATATTTTTAATTGTTTCATTTGTCTTTTTATTCTTGAATTGTAAGTGTTCTAAGTCCTTGATCAAGTAAATGACTTAGAAATTTTTTCTCCCATTCTGTAGGTTGCCTTTGAACTTTCTTGAATGGTGTCCTTTGAAGGACAAAGTTCTAATTTTAATAAAGTACTATCTATCTTTTTCTTTTATTCCTTGTACTTGAAAGTGCAAGTGCCATATAAGAAATCACTTCCCAATCCAAAGCCTCAGAGATTTATGTCTATATTTTCTTCTAAAAGTTTGTAATTTTAGCTCTTACATTTAGGTCTGTGAGCCATTTTAAATTAATATATGATGTGAAATAGGGGTCCGCATTTATTCTTTTGCTTCTGGCTATCCGGTTATTTCATGCCATATATTTTTGTAAATAAAGTTTTATTGGAACACAAGCACATGCATTTCTTTACGTATCATCTGTGGCCGTTTTCAAGTTACAATGACTGGAGCTATAGAGCTGAGTAGTTACTGCAGAGATTGTATGTTTCGTAAACCTGAAATGTTTATTATTTCTTCCTTTACACACATACACCCACCCATACATATATACACATACATGTTTGCTGGCCCTGCTATGAACAGCTTTTGAATAAGTAAATAAATTGAAAAATGATATTTGATTGGTATACAAATTTATGATTATCAATAGTATTTCTAATGCTTGAAGAAAAAATGTCCCTGGCTCTTGCTGAGAGTAAACAGCTTCCATGGCTTACTGTAAAAGAACCTTCTCACCTGGAATCGTGGCCCAGGTGATGTGAATTCAAGTCTGAGCTTTGACATTTGTATTAATCACTTGGGAAGAATCCATTAGCATCATGCTCCCTAAATCCCTGGTCCTTGCTCAGCTCTTAGAGGGTGACAGCAATGCTGGCTCTCTTAGGTGACTGGGGCCTTCGCATTCTTTTTTTCCCTTTCCTGTCTGCCTTGATAAGGTGACCCTTGGTATGGTGAGAATCCAGAAGTGAGTGTCTTCTACCTCTGGCAGCAGAAACCATAAGGCGTTGTCAGGACAGCTGAAATAAGACCTCCCACAAGGCTCCAAAACACTGCTGTACTCACCCTTGGAGAGAAATTCCCCCTACAAAATCTCAGCCCCTCTGATGGCGACCAGCACCCTTGCCTAGGGTCCCATTGCCTGCATCTGTGATAATCTTCAAAGCCTCCTTACTAGGATTTCTGATTCGTTCTTTGTTAAAATGTCTGTGGATGGCAAAGGAGCCCAGCCTTTGGAACTAGATGGAGATGGTTTCTAATCTTCCTCCTCCTCTCACTAGCTGTGCAACCGGGTGAGTTAGTTTTATTCCCTTTGAGTGTTGCATTCTTCATCTGAGAAACAGGGGAGAACGATAAATATATCATGTTATTGTGAAAATTAAAGGCGATAACCTAAATAAATCATCACCATACAGGGCCTGGTGCATTGGAGGGGATCGGGAAAGAGGATTTATTGATAATATTCATATCCCACTTTAAAATTGGATAATCCTCAGCCAGCCCGATTTGGATACGGCAGAAAATATATGACTTTTCTAGGAAGCTTTTTCTGACGCTTTCAAAAGTATTTGTTCCCTCCTCTGCGCACCATGTTTTATCTCTGTTACAGACCTTCTGCCCTGCTTCTGTGCTCCCGGGTGTTCATTGTCTTTAGATAACCAAAGCCTATGACAGCAGTAGCACGCACGGTTCTCAGTAAGTATCTGAATATGTGCGTGCACGTTATACGTTCTTTTCTTCCCACCTAATTGATGTGTCCAAGGGACCACAATTCAGAAATCCTTGGAATCCAAAATTCCAGAAGTACATTTTAGAAACTGGCTCCTTCTCAGACCCTAGAGTGGATTTTATGAGCTGTAAGCTCCGTCTCCTCCATTCCAGGCCTTCTTCCTGGGTAGAGTGCTGTGGCATTGTCATGGCTCACAGCAACATCAATCTCTCAGGCTCAAGAGATCATCTTGCCTCAGCCTCCTGAATAACTGGAACTCTAGGCGCCCACCACAATGCCTAGCTGATTTTTCTATTTTTAGTAGAGATGGGGTCTTGCTCTTGCTCAGACTGGTCTTGCACTCCTGAGCTCAAGCAGTCCATCTGCCTCGGCCTGCCAGAGTGCTAGGATTACAGGCGTGAGCCACTGCTCCCAGCCTTGGGCCCCACTTCTTCACCCAATTCACTCAAAGTTGCCCTGCTGGGACCCACAATTTATGGGACAATTAGTAATCAGAGAATATCCAAAAAAACAATCAGAAAGATGAAATTTAGTGGGGTTGTAGGAAATTAAGTTAAGAAAGCTGGAAATATGTGTAAAAGGACTTCTTAATGTTTATTTTAGATTAATATGAAGATACATACAATTAGGTTACATTGTCTGTGTTTGTGTAAAATAATTAGAAATAAACCTACTCTCTGGCTAGGTTCCTCAAATCCTCACTCCTAGATATCCACCCTAAGGAATAACTACGTAAGTGCTCAACAATAAATGTACAAAGATATTCATGGGAGCATTATTTTCTTAAATATCTGTGTAAGAATTGGAACAATCAACATTTCCACAAGTAGAAAACTTGACTCTATTCATTCAACAAAACACAATGCAGGTAGTAAGAAGAATCCATTTTAGAACTTTCATAAACCGGTGTTGGGAGTTTAAATTGGTACAGACATTTCAGGCAAGTGACAATTTCTCTCCTAGGTTTATATACCCAAGAGTAATTCCTTTTTAAGTGTACCAAAAGAAATGTGCAACGAATCTCTTTCTGTAATGAACCAAACTGTAGACAGCCTAAAAGTTCATCAATATCAAAGTGGATAAATCAATTATTATATAATGATACAATGGAGTAATACAAAAATGAAAATGAGCTACACAAAAATACATGAGTGAATCTCACAAAAAAATGTTAAGCAAAAGAACCAGACACAGGAAAACGTATAGTATACCATTCATTATATGTATATGAAGTTCAAAATCAGGCAAATTAATATGTATTTGAAATGAGAAGAACAGCTACTGAGAAAGAAGTAGAGATTAGAAAAAGTACTAGAGAATGTCCAGGAAGCAGGAAGCTAGCAAGGCTCTATGTATTGCTCTTCTCGAAGATTCTACACTTAGTATCTGTAAACTTTTCTATATGTTTATTACATTTCAGTAACTTTTTTAAAGGACATAGGCTCAAGAAAGAAGATTGTGAAAGAATACATATGGTAATGTCTCATTTAGGTTAGAAAACAAGAGATTAGTTTATGATTGGAAAATTCTGGTAATACACACACCAAGATGGTAATAGTGACTCCACTAGGCAGGGGAAATTTCACCTGCTGTCTTCTACATTTCTGTACTGTTGAATTTTTAACAGCATCCATTACATTATATCAATATAAGGAGGGGAGGAAAGATGCTTATCTTGTGAAAAATGAAGAAAGCAGAGTCTTAATTCTGCCCAGTGGCTGGGTTGGTCAGCCCAAGGGAATGTAATAAAATGAGGCTTGCAATTTATGTAACTGCTGACCGTCTACCTTGGCTGCTGGGGGTGAACCACATCAACACACTGGCCACAGCCTGGTGTCGTGCATCCTCCCAACCTAGGGCATCAACATCCTTAGCGCAGCACCCCAGGTCCCCGACTTCATTCCTGTTCATCTCCACGGTTGCTAGGCAATATGTAATTAAATTTTGGAATGACTCCTCCACCCTAGATACATTATCCTGGAAATTGGACTTTGCATCTGGCAGTCTTAGAAAGCAAAATTCCACTCCCTCAGCCCCCCTATCCTTTGGTTCACAATTGACTCACAATTTAATTAAAATGATTCCAGGGACATCTGGTCTCCTTTTCTAGGAGTGCATTTGCAGTTGGTCTTTCTGATGCGTTTTTGTTTGCAAGCCATGGATTTATTTACAGAGACAGAAAGCCTCATTTTCGTCTCTTAGGTATATCTTTGTGATCTTATTAATTCTGTGTTTTGCGGGCCATGACTGTTCCTCTACACTGTAAGCTTCTAATAGACTGTATCTCCCGGAGCTCTGCTTAGGCAGTTAAGTGGCCAATGTTGTCCCCAAGGCACCTGCCACCTTGCTGACCTGTTCACTGCTGAGAAATCCAGAACACAGTCTCCACCTCCACCACCATGTTCAGGCCTTGTTGTGTTTACCATTAATAGAACTCTTTGGTTAGCCATTTCTTTACTACCTGTAGTCCCAAAATAAATGTAAGATGAGTTCTTTACAGAGATAGGTGTGGCCAAAGAGAGTGGGAAGGACTGAGCCAGGAGCTGGCTGGGTGATCTCTGGCTAACCACCTGCCTTTTCGGAGTCTCTGTTCCACCTGCCCCATGGGTGGATGGACTTCCCTAGCATTTCCCAAACGTTAGGTTATTCCTATACTTTCGTGGTCTGTTCTGTATCTGCACGCCTTCTATACTGTTATTTACAGAACATTTTCCTTTAAACTGACTCTCTTCCCATCCCACCCCCCAGTAAGTATGTGTATTTAGAATGCAGACTTAAATCACTACATGAATGGTAAGGTATCATTATTCACCATAAATAAAAGGTAACTATAAAAATGAGTATAACCAAAAAAATTATTAACATGTATTATAGTTAGATGCTATTGTCTGCCAAGGCTCTATGCCCAAAATTTGGTCTCTTTTTGTTAAAAAGGAAAAGCAACAAAATGTTTAGAGACTTGTTAGAAGCATGGTAGTAATACGCTGAGACCTTCTCCTTACACAACACCAGAAGGACCCAAGAGTACTGATAGGGAAGTGAGTCCCTGATTGTGGGGTAATTTAAAAAGACAAGAGTCTTTTTTTTTTTTTTTTTTTGAGACAGAGTCTCACTTTGTTGCTGTTGCCCTGGGTAAAGTGCTGTGGCTTCACCATAGCTCACAGCAACCTCAGACTCTTGAGTTCAAGAGATCCTCTTACCTCAGCTTTACAAGTAGCTGCGCTACAGGTGCCTGCCATGAGAATCAGCTAGTTTTTCTATTTTTAGTAGAGATGAGGTCTTACGTTTGCTCAGGCTGGTCTCAAACTTCTGAGCTAAAGGAGTCCCCCCAGGTTGGCCTTTCAAAGTGCTGGGATGACAGGTGTGAGCCACCATGCCCAGCCAACCTAGATTACCTTGAAAGTCCTTTATGGTTCTACCAATCATGACAGAATTGATCGAGGCAGGGGACAGGTCCACTTGCACTGAGGTGGAAGATGACCCTTGCAGAACGCTTCTAACTAACCGCACACATGTCTGGTCACCTGAGCTATGAGATTCCCAGCCTTAATTTTTCTGTCCAGTACTCCTGTTTTGCTCAGGGGTTCTCTGCTGTAAGGAACATAAACCTAGTAAAAAACCCCTCAAGTAACACATTCTAAGACTAAAAGCATCATATGGCATTCAAGGGCAGGAATCATCCCAGGGTTCCCACATGAACCAGCGCTGACCTACTCATTCCAGCCCTTTCCGGAGCCATCCAGTCTTTTCTCAGTCCCAGCTTCTCTGCCATGTGGCCCAGAATGGCCAGGCTATTGCTGCAAGCTCTATGGCCTTCCTTCTTTCAGCTGCTGTTTCTCTCATCACTAATATTCAGGACAGGTAATCTGAGTGACACAACTATAAACTGGCTCCCTGAGGTCAGGGGTTTATTCAAGGCCACTCCTACACAAAGAACCTTCTAGCACAGTGGTTCTCAACCTGTGGCTCCCAACCCACAGGAACTGTATTAAAGGGTTGAGGCATCAGGAAGGTTGAGAACTACTGTTCTAGCACTTCTTGCTCAGGGAGAAAGGTGCGGGAAGGATGGTCTAAGCTGGTAGGGAAATAGCTGTTGTGACATAGTATCTGAGATGCCCACATTCCTGCTCTCTCAGAGCTGGGGCAGTCTTCATGCTGTCTAGTGGACAGCTGGTCTTCACCCAAGAAACTCACTGCCCTCTCTGTCTGGTGGCTTGCATTCACAACTACACAGAGAGCTGCGAACTTGAGTTATGATAACCACTGTCACCAGAAAGAAAGTGTGTGTGGGTGTAAGGGGAGGGGATGCTCTTAAGGAATATCTTTGATTCATGAACTAATTCATTCATTAGTCCAGCTATGGGAGTAGATATGAGTTCAAATGCAGGGGTGGGTGCCACGAACTAGCTATTTTACCCCTAATAATTATGTGCACATTTTTTATCCTATAAAATATTGGAATAGAAAAAAAAAAAAAAAAAAAAAAAAAGCCAAAATTGGGATAGGGTCACCTTGCCAATGATCCTAATTTGATCATTACACATTGTCTCACATTGTCTATAATTTCACTCTTGTACCCCGTCAATGTGTACAGATACCACATGCTAGTTAAAAATAAAATTTAAAAGCAAAGAAAAGCAGGGAAGTAAACTCAAAGCATACACGAAAAATAAACAAATGAATAACTAAGACATTAAAAGAACTGTTTCCAAGGTGCTTTTGTGAGGATTAAATGAAATTATACATTTTCTGACCCCGAGTATTTGCAGCTTTGTGGGAAAAACTAAAATATAAACCCGGAGGTGAATGTAATGCACCAAATGTTAAAAGAAAGTGTTATGAAATGTTTGGAAAACCCAGAGGATGGGGCGGCAGACTCCTCCATGGGGGAGATTGAACTTTAGCTGGACCGTAAAGGGAGGGGCCTCTTGCAAGGCAGAGAACAGGCGTGGAGGGAGAGCTTGAGTCATGGTGAGGAGGCAGGAGACAGGACGAGTGAAGTGCTTTCAGGCTTAGAGCTTCCAGGAGCCGGCTGATGCAGGAGAGACCAGGGAGGTGGGCAGGGCCTGAGACACCACCTTTCCTTTGCCACTGTCTTCTGCCTAACCCTTCCATGGCTTTTGTCATTGTTAAGCTAAACCAAGAGGGAACTGCCATTGAGGGTCCCTGGGCAGGGGATATTTCCTATATTGTAGTAAAAAACCATTTCAGGCCTCAGAGGTACTGGGTTGAAGGCACGGAGAGCTTTGTCACGTAGTTAAGCAGTGGTGGACAGCAAACCAGGCAACGGTGGAAAATTATTACTTTAATTCAATCAGAGCTAGCTTCCTCTCAGCAAGCGGAAAGGATGGGAAGGGAAGAGGCAGGCTGTTCGCACTCTTGAGCTGGCGTCAGAAGTAAAGAAAATGCAGTGGACTGTGTAAAGCTTTGGGAACGATTCTATCCTGCTCACTGCACTTCTCATGCAAGTGAAGCCTTGGTTATTCAATGCATAAACCTCAGCAGACCTCAGTCTCCTCATGTTTAGAATGGGAATAATAATCCTTGGTCAGCTTCTATTAAAGAGCTGCCATGAACTTCAAAATTAAGAAATGCAGGTGAAACTTCTCTGAAAGCTGGAAAGTACCATGTAACTGTGAAAAAATATTCCACAACTATTATATTACTGTCTAAACAACTCTGAACCTTCATTTTTCATTTAATATTTTACTCTATGCATATTTTATGTTATTGAAAAACTCTTTATTCTGGCTTTTTAATAACTACCTTCTATGCCATAAAGCAGATACACCCTAAATTACTTATACAGCCCTTTATTATTGGGCATTAAGACTATTTTCCATTTTCTGCTAATAAGATTGAGACTAATATTAAAAATGCCCACCTTTTTACACACAGAGATTTTTCCTTCTTTTAAATATCTCAGATGATTTTGTTGGCATAGAACAATTATTATGGGTTAATAAAAACGGATAGTTTTCAGACTCAGAATACATATTGACAGATACATGCTGAATTCTTACCAGGAGGATTGTGCAATTTTTTATTCCCACTCACAGTACACAGGCGTGGGCGCTCGCTAGCTCCTTGCTGACCAAGGCTGTGAAGTGCTGAGGAGAGGGACGGTGGCTTCATTGCTCACCATCGTGTGCAAAACAGCGTGAGGGATGTCATCAGAACACAGGCATGTCTTTAGGCACGTGTCTGTACACATGACCGATAGACTAATTTAATGCTGAGCTTCATGACGGCAGCCAAAAGCGTATCTGTGAAAGAATGAATTCCTGCTATGGGAACAAAGCTAAATACGAAGTTAAGCACAGTGAGCCGTACGAGGAGGCTCTGCCACTGTATCACATGATCACACGATCCTGGCACTGGCTGCAGTCTCTCTGACTTAAAGAATTACTCAACTGATGGTCTGGCTTCTTAGGGAGAAGCAAGCAGCTTCTGTGTCATGTGACATAGGGCAAAAATCTAGCACTGCAAAGAAGTGACCAGAAAAAATAATTGTTTCACTCAAGGCTTTGTAGTCACTTCAGCATTTCGTTCCCATTTCTGAGTAGGGTGTATGGCCCCCAGGAACAAGGGACACTTAGACCCTTGCACCTGACTGCAGAGATGGTCACTGACTCAGCCCCCAGAGTGGGGATCAGTGTCAAGAAAGAAGGCGTGACTTGGAACACCAGCTCCAGAGCTCCCCATCCTGTCTACCTGGAGAGAAGGCGGCGAAAGGCTCCCACTTACTGAGCAGGATTGATGCCTGACACCAGGCCTGCCTTATCTTATTTCTTCTTTAGAAAAACTTAGACTATAGACACTGTAATCTTCATGTGAAAAATGAGGAAACTGAGGCTTTGCCTTCCTCAGAGCCACCCAGCTGATAGGCCGCAGAACCAAGATTCAGATGCTACTACTCCAAGCCACTGTCCCCGAGTCCCTCTGATGCTATGCGATATAACACATCAGAAAGACTATCCCTCCCCCCTCCTGGGCCACCTCTTTCCCTGCCAGCTCCAGCCTTTTGATTTGTTGAATTCCAATCAATACCTTCTTCACTCACTCTGCCTTCACCAGGCCCTTCCCAAAGCTCGATTTGACAGGGATCTCATTCCAAGCATAGCATCTGCTAGGCACTGCCAGGGTGATACTGGGACGAGACGTTGAACCTTTGCCTGAGCTTCAGTTATTTTTCTTGTAACAAGTGGACGGTAACATTAGCTACCTCTCTTTTCTGAAATGTCTTCTTTCTTCCCTGCTCTTTCCCCCCTCATTTGCTCCTTTCTTTCCCTTTTTTCTTCAACAAATCTTTGTTGAATACCTACTAGTGCTGGCTATTGGGACAGATTTGATTGTGCCTTAGACAGAACTAGAAATAGAGGCTACAGTTTCCAGACCTGGAGACCCCTTTCGTGTCTTCTTGACCTTGGACATGTTATTCACTGTTATTATTTTTGGCATTGAGGTCAAATTCACACAGCACAATGCTATTACTTTTACACCTACTTTGCTTTTTATCTCACGTTGCTTAAAATTATTAGAGTTATCCATGTATGCCAACAGGGTTAGCCTCACAGCCTTAGCACTTGGCACGGTGAGTGAGCACTCAGTGGGAACTTGTTACATGAATGAACGTAGTTCATACTCTCAATGACAGTCAGTTCCTGAGCAGTCTGGGCCATGTCAGTATCAGAGCTGGAAGGGGTCCTGAGGAATTTCAGAGTCAATCTACTCATGTGGCTAAGTAGGGATTAAAGGTGACACACACTGTGTTAGTGACAGAGCTCACTACAACCGCAGTGTGAATCTATCTCCTGTGCCCCACATGGTTCAATGGCTGCCACCATTTTGCACAACCCATCTGTGCTGGTCTGGAAGATAGGAACCAGGTTGGCCAATACAACCTGTGTTGTCTCTGGAGATTCTCAGAGGGTTCCTGGACGTGGCAGGTGTTGAGCTCTGCTCTTGCATGACCCAGCCCCTCCAGGGAAGACCCCTGAGACCCCTTGCTGTAGCTGAAGGCCATCAGAAGCCTTGGGAGGTAACGGAGAGACGTTGCCCCACTGAGCAACTCAGCTCCTGGTGCTCAGGGGGGCTCAGGTTGTCTTTGATTCCTGAAGATGACTCAGCTGCGAAGCTGCTCCCTCTAACCCCGGCGTTAATGAGGTCTTTGAACTAAACAAAATTCCTATCTGTAGTGGAGAGCACAGAGGGAACCGCTCCTGGGCTGACAGCCCAGGGCTCCTCATTAGCCATTTCTCTGCAGCTGCCTGCAGGGCAACCACATGGAAGGTTAGAGAGAGAGGGCTTTGGTGTCACAGGTTGGTGCCCCGGGTGTTTCTAGCTGCTTCCCAGCTGTGGTTCTCTGGCTGTAGAGTGAGGTTTCTTCTACCTCCCTCATAGGTTGATTGCATAAATTAACACTGCAAAGCCTGTGGCCCAATGCCCACCTCTGAGTAGGTGACCTACAGATGAGGCAGAAGGAGGTCAGAGATTTGGGAAAAGTTCTGGCACACAGTGGGGGACAGTCTTAGGGAGACAGAGGAGGGTCTCCTCCACCTGCCGTGGGAACTCTGAGCCCTAGAGCTCAGACTTTGCCCGGGAGTTCCTTGAGTCCACCCTGTTTTCTCACTTACTACACCCCGGCTGTAAGCCTGAGGGGCTGGACAGAGGTGCGCTGTCAGGATGCCGACCATGAACAAGCGTCTGCTGATTACAGAGCATAGCCCACTAACAGATGAGCAGGAGACTCAGACATTCTAGATCTTTGTAGACCTACCCTGACTGATTATACTACTGAATTTTGAACTAGTCCAGTTTCCTCCATGAGGGGCAATTTCCACACTTACAAAATTCAAGGTTCGCAGGAGATAGGCTGGACATCACAGGGAGTAGGTTGTTGTTGGTTTGAAGTCCAACTCTGCCCTGGATTAGCCCACAGACATGGGGCACATTATGCCTCACACAGTTCACGCCCGTCTCTGAGCCTTAGCGTTTGCATCTACAAAGTAAGAGTTTGCACTTAATGGCCTTAGAAGTCTCTCTGAGTCTTACAGGTGGCCCCAGAGGCCTCGAGTCTGGATGGCTCTTCCCTACCTCCTGAATGGGAATGGGTGAGGTGCTCAGGCAGCCTGGCAGGATCTAGGTGGGGCCTGTGAGAAAGAAAAAGGCAGGATGTGATACTCTCAGTTTCTGGACACACCTCGGGTCCCACCTCGCCCCAACCTGCTCTTCTCTTTCCCAGGGTCCCGTCATCCAGGGTGTGATGGATCTTATGAAAGATGTGTCATGTCTGGGAGGCCATTTGGTATGCCAAGGTCAGCAGGACTGTGCCAAGACACCTGCCTGGCATCAGGAGTGGTGTGGTAGGGCTGGGGGGGCAGAAGTGGGAATGGGGCAAGACCCTCAAATGTGAGGACTGCTGAGGAGCAGTGAAGGGGCAACGGGACCAGCACACACCCTCTCACTCCCCCCCACACTGGGTGCCTGGCCCCATGAGGCCAGTGTGGTTTGGTCCTCCTCCAAGTGGGGGTCCCATGGGCGATACACTCCAACTGAAGCCCAGGGCGACTCCTCCATGGCTTCAGGACAAGACCACACACCTCTGCAAGTCACCTGCAGCCCTGCAGACTTGGCCCCCAGACACCATTTCAGCCTCATCTTTTAGCTTCCTTTCCCCCGTCCACTCACTCAACATGGTCTTTACACATCTTGACCGTGGAAGGTCCTTGAACCATCTTTTTTGGTCCGTCAGGGTCTGGGACTTGGCCAATGCCTGGAAAGCTCCAGCCTCTTTGTCCAGCATGCCAACTCACGCCCATGCCTTGGGCAGCTCAGGCAGCCCCTCCTCACTGTCCAGCTGATCCTGTCCCTCTGCATGGTCATGACACTGGGTCCTCTGAGCACTGCTGCCTTTTGTCATGCTACTGCTGATGCTGCCACCACTGCTGTCACCACACTTCCAGTACGCCACTATTACCATGACTGCGACCCCTACTATCTCTACCACCACCATACTACCAAGGCCACTGTTGCTACCACTGTCACCCCACTGTCACTGTGCCACTGTCAACACTACCACTGTCACCCCCCACTGTCACTGTGCCACTGTCACCACTACCACTGTCACCCCCACTATCACTGTGCCACTGTCAACACTCTTCCCATCACTGCTAACACTGCCACTCGCACTATACCTCCCACCACCACTGTTACTCTTCCTGCCACCACACTGCTCCTATTTGCTACTCTTACTGCAGCTACTATTACTACCACTGCTCCTGTTAGTACCACCGTTACTCCTGCTGCTACTTTCAGTCTCACTGCCACCACCACCACTTCCACTACTGCTGATGCTGTCCCCCCCCCCGTGACTACTAACACTACTGCTACTATTTATTACTGCCGCCACCCCCGCCACCTACTCCTGTCCAAGGAGCATTATAACGACACTGCAGGAGCTCTTTATGTGACAGTCATTATCAATGCTTTATACATTTTGAAATTAAATTCCCACAATGACCTCAAGAAATTAGGACGGCTACTTTTTCCTATTTTGCAGTTGACAAAACTAAGAGACAGAGCGTTAGTTAACTTTGGCACAGCCACGCCCCTGCTCTTTGCTAGTCCAGTCTGAGCTCTGTGCGTAATGTGTTGTGTGTGCTCACTTGTATCATAGCCTCAGAATACAACGCATGGGGTTCATTTCTCCCTTCCTCCTTCTCCCTTCCCTTCTCTTCCCCTTCTCCTTTCTTCTCATTTTTTCTCCTTCCTGACTGTGAGCGTCTTAGAGGCCAAGGATCTCATCATTTAAAAAAAAAAAGAAAACTCTGAATATCCAGGGCCCGGCACAATTCTGGCACGTCACAGCATCAACACCTGTTGATCTGGGCTATAATGAATGGATCAACTGTGACCAGAGCCATAGCTGGGCTCTACCTGTCTCCAGAGGAGCTGGAGGACTTGACCACTCTAGAGCCATCTCCTGGAGACTCAGAGACTCAGACTTCATCTTGATCTTTCCTCCTCCCCGTGGTGAGGCACCAGAAAGGAGGCACCCTGCTGAGAATGCATCAGGAAACACGCAGCACCACCTTCACCCCGCCCCACCATCGTCATCTTCACCTTGGTCCCGTCGAGTCCTGGAGCGGATGCAAGTGGGACTTCATTCCATCCGTGCTCTGTTTACCAGTGAATATGCACCTGGGGACTTCTGCACAAAAACAACTGTGATCATAACTGTGTACAATTTTAGCCATTTGCAGAATGAACTCATTCGATCCTCCAAGCAACCACATGGGATTTGTGATATTATTAACCTTTAATTTACATGTTGCTTGGGAGTAGCAGATTCACTCATTTGGGCTCACATAGCTATTCAGTGGCATAGCCAAGAATTGCACCCAACCCCGTGGGACCTGAAACCCATACTCTTCCCACTGTGAGGCACTACCTTAAATTACAGACTGTCTGCCCATCTCACCACATGTGGCATTCTCCCGACAAGAACTCTAAAGCCCAGAGAGGGGAAAGGTCTGACTCCAGGTCATACAGCCAGCTGGGGACAGAGCTGGGGGTCTCTAGTCTGGCTTTTCCCTATGGCAGCAAAAGCCCAGTCAGGCTCACTCCTGCAAGAGCACCTCACAGCATTCCAGTCCCTCCCTCCTCATGTCAGCCCATCCACTTTCCTCCAGCAACTTGTCTGGCCCAGTGGATGACCTCTGAAGGCCTCTCTTCTGGCCAGGCTTTCCACTGCCTGGGAGTCCTGCCACCCCTTGCCCCCACCTCAGAAGAAAAGCACTGGCCTGTCTAGCTGCCCAACTCAGCTGTTCTCCCAGCAGGAGCCTGGGTTAGAGGTTCCTCCCTCACTTCTGCTCACGTCCAGCAACCAGAGGGAACTGGGAAGACAGCAGCCCTCTCCCCAGCCCTAGAGACAGCGTGCATCCTTGTAAACACTAATAACCACAAGCTAACACAAACCACCCACAGGGAGGGACAGCCCCGTGAGGAAAGCTCATCCCAAGGTAGTTGACAAATGGGAGCTGGCCGTTTGTATGGCAGAAGCCCCCAGCTCTCAGCCCGAGCTGACTCAGCTGTGCACACACATCATTAGGTCAATCTGCAGGCCCTCCCACCCCAGAGTGCAGGTTGGCGCATCAGACAGTGTGTGCAGCAACTCTGCTCGTTCTGCAGCGTTTGCTCCTGTAGAAAAGCCAATTCACCCACCCTACAGTTCCCTACTTTGAGGGAATGGATTCTGAGGCATGATTCTTAGACTCCATCCTAGCCAGAACAGAGACATACAAATACGTACATGCTCCAAGCTGGTGCATTAACCATGCACACATGTGTATACCAAATATACCGGTATGTTCACCGCACGAGCAAATCTCTGCACAGTATGCTTAGGTGCGTGAACATGTACATGGTTATACACAGATGCACAAAGAACCTGCCTGCACACTGAGAACTACCACATGTATGTGCCTTGTGGGTCTGCACACCTGACAAACACAGGTACCTACTATGTCGACAGAAAGTAAACAGGCCACAAACAAACATGTGTGCACGCCCGCCTACAGCGCAGAGGGACACAGATGATCTTCTACCTCAACTCAGCTGGAGTTGGTGCCAGGCCATTAGCCAGCCTATAAATGTGCCTCCTCCCCACTCCACTTCCCAGACACTAGACATTTAGTGGGGCGGACAATCTGCAAATCAGGAGATGTATTGCACCAGAATAGACCTCCGCTGAGTTCATCCCATGCTAGTCAGAATGGCTGTCGAATCGGGGATCTTGGGCTTTAATTGTGATGTGCTAATACCTCAACTTTCCTAGAAATAGATGCATGGAATCATAAAGTAGAGAATTGCAAAGACAGTTTAGAGAGGAGGAACTGAGGTCTAGAGAACTTAGGATTTTAAGGTTAAGCATCTACTTGGTTGGAAAGTCAGGGTCAGAATTCAGGTCTCAGCTTCCAATCTGTTATCTCTATGTGTGTTCACTCACTGATCAAACTGAGCATTTAGTGAACATCCACTCTAAACAGGATATAGGTGTGGTAAGTTCTGCCCTTGAATTGCTTACACAGGGATCTCTTCCTCTCCTCTCACCTTGATCCTTCCTGCCACTGGGGAATCCACTCGGACCTTTGGCTTGCCTCAGAAGGAACTCCAGCTGGCACTGATGGGCCAGCCCTAACTCTCACAGAAACCTAGTGACCACTGGAGCTCACGCCTAAAGGATGGGGTTGTCCCTTAGATATGATCCAGGCCACACTCCCACTTTGTAAGTGAGTACAGAGATTTCTTAAACACTATTTCTTTGTGGGCCCCCTGGACTCTTTTGTCCCCAAGATAAACAAAAACGAATATTTGCATGTGAACCCAGCACTATGCCTGGCACATAACTGGTGTTCACTCCGTATCCGTGCCCAGCACCAGGCAAGGTAGGGCCTCCCTCCCAGCGTGTCCTGAAAGGAATATCTTCTTAGAGGTCCTGTACCACCCTGCCACCCTCCTCCCACCTCCCCAGATGTGTCCTCCTCCCAAGGTATCTAACAAAGTCCCAGTCCTGCTTTAAAATGCCCTGCTCAACTATTCCCTTGCAACTGAGGTGTTGACTGCCTATGTGTGTGGCACAGTGTTTTAAGGTGAGTGCCACAGCTCCCTAAAATTGCACATGACTCACTGGGGTGGTGAGAATGTGCATTTCTTTGAGGAAAGGCTTATAGTTTTTAACTGCCTATCTGTAATGTGGGGGGAAGTCTTCAGGTTTAACTCCTCTATGAAGGCGACAATGAAATGGGCAGGTATTAGGAAGTGTCTGTGACGACACCGTATTCTGGAGTAACAGCACCCCTATCCAGTGGCATCAGGTAGATGGCGGCCCATTCATTAGACCGTCTTCCTCCTGGGCCCTCTCCAAGTTCTCAGAACCTCTCCTCAGCCAATGGCACAGACAATTTACTTCGTAGTATTGTAGCCATGAGTCCACTGAGGAGCTATGTGAACTTGGGGAAATTGATCCGTCTCTCTGGAGACACAGTGGCCTTACCAGGAGGTAGCAAGGTGCAGGGACAAGAATATGGCTTTGTTTTTGTTTGTTTGTTTGTTTGTTTTGTTTTTGGCTGGGGCTGGGTTTGAACCACCACCTCCGGCATATGAGGCCGGCACCCTACTCCTTGAGCCACAGGCGCCACCCAGAACATGGGTTTGAAATGAGACAGCCCGGAGTGTAAATGCTGGCTCCCGAGTCATGTTGGGAAAGTCACCCAACTTTTTTGAACTTTAGATCAGAAAGTAAGATCAAATTTATGAAGTTTAGGTGGGACTTAGGTGTGGACAGAGATGCTCTATAAAGCCCAATGCGGTGCCTGCGCATGGTTGGGGCTCACAGGCACGAGCTGTCTTCCGCCATCCCAGCCAGCAGAGAGGACCTGCGGCAGGTGGTCAACAGTCTCAGATCCCCTCCAGGAAGGGGCACAAGTGACCCTGAGGCTCACGTACGCCTGCCTCTCCTATCACTATAGGTATCTGCTCTCCACACCCAGCCTCTAGATGACTGCGGTCCACCAGGTCAGTGGCTATGACCCAAGGAGAAATTGAGTGTCATCCACTGCCTCATGTAGCTAAGAGACTCAAGAAGGAGTGATCTGCTTTGGCAAAATTTCTCAGTGCTTTCCTGAAAAGAAGATGAGCTCTCATGTTTTCCTTATTAAAGAACAGCCTCCCTTGATGACAGATGGGTGTCAGCTCCTTTCCCTGCATGTGTGGCCCATGGCTGTCCAGCATCCTCTCTGTCTGACACTCAGAAGACTAGCTGGGATGATTAGAGAAGTAGCAGCAAAGGCCTGAGTCACAGAGTACAGGCTGAGGGCACACATCCCATGTTTGGGGTACACCACTGCACAGGGGCCACCAGTCACTGGGTGGTTTCTCTCTCCTAACCCTTGTTCTGCCTGTCTTCTGATCCCTGGGCATGGTAGCCCTCCTGTTTGGTCATGCAAACAGCAACAGGCCTTCTAACTTGGGTAGTTCTTTTTTTTTTTTTTTTTTTTATTTCTTTATTTTTTATTGTTGGGAATTCATTGAGGATACAATAAACCAGGTTACACTGATTGCATTTTTTAGGTAAAGTCCCTCTTACAATCGTGTCTTGCGCCCAAATCCAGAACCATTTCTTGAAAAGAATGTCTTTTCTCCAATGATTACCTTAGCATTTTT
>CAUYPK010080639.1:0-27885 GCA_963574355.1 Loris lydekkerianus
GGGGCCTGGGCCACCCCACGCGCGGCCTGTGTAGCTTGGCTTCCGCGTTCTCCTGCCCGAGGGGGGGGGGGGGGGGGGGGGGGCGCCCCCCACTCAAAAGATTTATCTCCTGGTCTTTCCCTCCCAGGCCTGTGCTTTGGCTACATCCCTCTTCCAACAGCCATAGCTACCACTAGAGAGCCAAACAGAGCTGCATCTGTCTCCCCATGTGCCAAGAAACTCTCCTTTCCAGGGGCTCTTCAGGCAAAAGGCCAGTGTCTCCCATCTGTTACCCCAGTGAGCTTTGCTCCCCCTCCCTCCATTGCTTTGCCTTAACCCTACACAAGGCTTGCAAATTGTCTCTTCATTTCACTTTCTTCAGTCATCTGCTTTGAATGTGCTTTCTGTGTTTTGCTAGAATAAACCAAGAACAGGAATAAGCAATCCTCACTTCTCCAGGAGAAATCACCCTAACCCCCTAAAAAAAAAATCTCAATAAGATTTAGAAGAAAAAAAAAAAACCCAGCCTGGAAATGAAGAGGATCTTTTTCTTGAATTAAACAAAACACTGGCTCATGTTTCCTATACAGAAATTTTCTCATTTAGAGGTCAGCCATTATTTTAACATATGAAGCATAGTTTTAGAAACTGTCCTGAGTCCGCCTCACACTATCTTTGCCAGCTTCTGGTCACCCCAAATAGAACACTACCTTGGGTAAAAGAGTGAAGAGTATTAATATCCTCTAACTTGTGAAAGACAGGACCTTTAATAAACAAAAGTACCCAGAATCCAAAAGCTCATCTTAGGGAAGGAAGTAGAATTGGAACAAAAAGAGGTAAGTTTTCCATTAACGCATTGTGGAACATAGTTTTAAAGACAGTAGAACCTCTGTAAGTTGACGACCTAAGGGACTACAACAAACTGGTCAATATATGGAGGTGATTAACATAAGAACTAGATCCACTGCACTGATACTTACATATGGTATATTTCCCATCTATGAAAATTAGGTCAACTTAAGGAGGTGGTCAGTGTAAGAAGGTGGTCTACTATGGAGGTTCTATTGTATTTTAAGGTAACATGTTGACATGGCTATTGAAAGAGGAGTATGAAAGCAAGGACTTAGAGAAACATCAATAAAACATAATGAGGGGAAGAACATCTTTAATGGAGAGTTCCTCCAATGTCCAAGCACAGACCATAGTTGCCCACCTGGCCACACTCCTAAGTTCCAGCCTCTAGAAGGTTTTGCTTCTTGGGGTCACAAAGGCCAAAGTTTGGGGGGAGAAAAACTGCCACAAAGGCACCTGTTTGTTGCTCCTTCGGACAGTACAAAGTCATTCCTATTTGGCATATCGAATGTAAAATGGACAAAAGAAAGACACATTTCCATTAGGGAATCCCAAGTATTAACTACCTATGTAGAATTCTATCCTTGGGCCTGTCTTTACATTACTGACAGCTACCCTTCCACTATTGTCCTGGTTGATAAATATTGCTTATTTTTAACTCTCTCCAGAAGAGAGTTAAATTTGCCCGTAAATACTTGTACTTTTGTCATCATGTGGAGGTAGGTGCTAGGTATACATGTTGTCAAAGACAAACTGACACTTTATTATCCAGATTTGGTAGAATGATTTACATCTCTCTGGATAAAATTTCTGATGTAAATATAAAGGAAATGATGCTTTATTTCCCCAACTCCAGAGCATCAAAACTCCTTTTTATGTCAACATGCAAATACCATGTGAGTTTGTAGAAGCCACAGAGAGCAGTCTACAGTAACTTTTATAGGACTGAGCTTATTTTGTGCTTTTACTAAGAAGGTAGGCAAAAAAGAAAGCAGACTCCACTCCACCCTCACCTTCATTCCCCACCCCTTCCCCACTAGAGAAAAAAAAAAAAAAATTCCCTATGGCATTACACAAAGAATAGAGTATACCTTATTTACTTAGCTTTTTATTTTTTAGTTTTATGGGTTTTTTGAGATAGAGTCTCACTCACCCTAGGTAGAGTGCCATGGTGTCCTAGTTCATAGAAACCTCAAACTCTTGGTCTCAAGTGATCCTCTTGCCTCGGCGTCATGAGTAGCTAGGACTACAGACACCTGCCACTACATCCAGCTAATTTTTCTATTTTTAGTAGAGACAGGGTCTCACTCTCCGGCTGTCTTCAAACTCCTGATCTTAAGGGATTCACCTGCCTCAGCCTGGATTTCAGGAGTGAGCCACTTGCCAGCAGATAGATTGTCCTCCTTCCCTTTTCCACTGCCCTTTCCCCTCTCCCACAAAACAAAATCTCAGGCTACTGTGAAACTGAGAGTTCTGCCAACTTCCCTCTGGGAGGGAGGCTGTGGAACCAATGACTAAACTCTTCCATGTCCATTGCAGCCAGAAAAGAGGAGAAAGAGAGTTGGATGCTGGGAACTCAGGATCGGGCTTCACACTTGTAGGGGTTGGGATCACAGCTATGCTTCAAACACGTAATCTTGGGCAAATTAATCTCTTTTAACTGGCTTTCTCATCTATAAAATGGGCCCACTAATACACTTACAGATTTTAGGGTGACCTCTTCATCTCAGTTTGCCTGGGATTATCCCAATTTAAACCCAAACCTCACCAATTTCAGGAACCCCCTCACTCCTAGGACAGTAGGTCACTCTGTGTTACGTGAGAATTAAACACAATAAGCACACTCCACAGAGCATCCAGAACATCTAAAAATGTTAATAGGATTAGTCTATTTTTCCATTGCCAGACCCCTGGGTTTTCTTCTTCTTGAGGGTACCAACTACTCATTGACTCAGGTATAACACAGTTGCTGTGTATTTATGCTCTCTAATTTTCATGGATATTCAAAGTGGTAGGTATGACCATCTTGTTTTATAAATGAGCTGACCACAATCTGAGAAATATGTCTAAGAACTAGTACGTGGCAGAGCCTGGACCTAAACAACCCCCATGTCTCATTTCAAAGTCCCAGGGTCTTTCCCTATGTTGTAATTCCAGGCCATTTAAATGAAGGGGACAGCAGAGGGACTGGATTCATTTGCCCAAGTGGGCAGCTGAGTTTTAGCAGAGTTGGAGGAAAATATAAAAAAGCTTCACATCTCTGGCTCAGGTGTTGTCATGGCCCAAAGTGGTGTCACCAGCACACAGAAGAGAGACAACTCTCACTTCTGGAAGCTAGATGCTATGAGATGGGGGCTCCTGGGTCTCCATTTTGCCTTCTGCAGCCTCAAGACCACATGTGGCCCTGTAGATCCCCAAGCATGGCCCCGTGACCAGATCCAAACTTTCTTTACTGAAATGATTTGTTTTGTAAAATTTAGATTCAGTCAAAACTCTGATGGAGTTTCACCTATAATGACATTAATTACCTCATAGTGTGGAGAGAGATTTATGTTGATCAGTCACTCAACTGCTTAAGGGAAATCAACTTTGTGCCTTCTCTGACTGTAATAATGAAGAAGACAAGGTCAACCCCTTTTGAGATGAGGGAGATAAATATATTAAAGTGTAACATCAGTGACTCAGTTGGAGTTATACTGAGATAACAAAGTCATAAAGGAGGAAAGAGCGGAAATAGTATTAAATTAGGTAATTAACATACGATGCTTTTTCAAAAGCAAAGCACTAATAGAAATGCAACATAATGTAAATACAGGAGTAGGGTGGCCAGCTCATCCTGGTTGCCCAAGACTTTCTGGTTCTAATGCTGAAAATTCTCTAATTCAGGCCAATCAGAGACATCTGGACACCCTACATAAAGGTTAAAATCAATTGCCAATAAACAGATAAAGTGAATTAATGAAGTAGGGTGAGTGTGAGAAAATAAAAGCACAGCCACAATAAAATAGTGCAATTTGTACTCCACCTAGGGCAGAAAAGAGAATAATAGGATTGACAATAACCTATGAGCTGCACACAAACTATGACCCACAGGTGAATACAGTTGGCTACCCGTGTCTGGCCAACAAGCTCAGGATCACTGTTACTTTTTTTAATGGTTCGCCAAAAAAAAAAAAAAAAAAAAGTAAGAAGAATAATATTTATTGATGCATGAACATTATATGAAATTCAAATTTCAGTGTCCATAAATAAATTCTGTTAGAGCACAGTAACACCCATTCATATATATTTTGTCTATAGTTGCTTTTGAACTTCAAAGGTGAGACTGAGTCCTAAGGCAGAGACTGTAAGGCACCGCCTGAAATGTTTACCACCCAGCCCTTTACAGAAAGCATTTGCCATCCCCTGATCTATAAGGCAGCCAAATAGGCTCCCACTGATTGTTGGCAGGAAAAATAGCCTGTGAACAATTGTTAAGTTAAAAGATCATTTAACATTCTAAGCAGGTCAAACAACTGTGAAATTTACTGATTTTCAAATATTGGCATCTGACTCAATTTTTAAAATACTATGTGGACACAATGAAACAATTCGCGGTACATATCCAGCTAGCTGGCCACCATTTTACAAAGTCAGATATATGTCTAATGTTCAGAAAAACACCTACCCTATGAGATAATTATATTGGTTCCTTAATTTGAGGGCAAATTTATCACAGCAGACTCTTCATTGATCAATTGCTTTTGATTTTAAAATTGTTTATCATTCAATTGTTCTATCCCTTAGTTTCTCTCTAGGATCTTAAAATCTTTATCTTCACAGACTATAAAAGCTCTTTTCTAGCCTAAATAAACTCCTCCTTCAACTCTGCGTACCTCCTGCTGATATTGTCTACTACTATTTTCTATGCAAATTTCTTCAAAGGGCAGTCTCCACTTACTGCTTTCAGTGTGGTCTCTCATTCTGTCCTCATCCCAGTGCAGTCTGGCTGTTGTCCAGACCACTTCATTGAATGTGGTTTCAAGAAGATCACTGATGACCCCTTTATTGCAAAATTCAATGGATACTCTCAAATTCTCATCTTTCTTAACTTCTTTCTGGTACTGACATCATTGACCACTTTCTCCACTTTAAAAGAGTTTCTATCCTTGGACTTTACAATCCCACTGTTTCCTAGTTCTCTTTATACCTCTAGGTCACTCCTTCTAGCCTCACCTCCCCCACCCCAGCTGGATTTCATTTAGCTAATACTCATTAAACACCTGGCACAAAGCAGGCATAGTGCCGAACATTTTCCAGTGTAGCTGCTATGTATCTCATGTCACAGGAAATAAAACTTTTTATTTCCTTGAAATAAATTAGGAATCTAAGTGGCCAGTTTGCAAGCTTTATGGGGTGTTTTAATTCAGTCTTTATTGTGGTTCCCTCTCTCTCCTCCAGGGTCCTGCCAGAATCTGGTAAATGTGAAATGATGGCACAAGTATATGGAGCCTGCACGTCTTCCCTCAACATGTTTCCAGACCCCTTGAGGTTTGCTAACCTGTTTCCCAGCCGTGGTCAGGATCTATAGGGCCTAGAGTTCTCTCTGTCTGAAAAGATCGCACAGCATGGCTTGCACTGAACCACCTGTTCAGATCCACAGCCTTCTTCTAACCACTTCTAACTGCAGCAGAAGCTCCCTTTGTCTCATGACGTTCTTCAGGGGTCCTCAAATTGCAGCCCATGGGCCACATGTGGCGGTGTGATTGTATTTGTTCCCGTTCTGTTTTTTTACTTCAAAATACGATATGTGCAGTGCGCATAGGAATTTGTTCATAGTTTTTTATTTTAAACTATAGTCTGGCCCTCCAATAGTCTGAGGGACAGTGAACTGGCCCCCTGTTTAAAAAGTTTGAGGACCCCTGTTATGTCTTTTCCCTTGGCAGTAGTTTTAAGCTTTCACAAAAGAGAAGAAATCCATTGATTTCAGACTTCCTCTATTCTCTCTCTCTCCTCTACAAAAGCCCACAAATCAAGAAAACACTCTAGAAGGGTATGTCTTCTTTAGTGGAAAGTGGAAATAAAAATTCAGGGAAATTTTTACTAACTTATATTTCAATGAGGTCTCAGTCCATAATTCTCATGCCAACTCTGAGAACTGGGTATTACTATTGTTATTTTAGGTGAGAAAATTTAGACTTAGAGTTTAACTTACCCATATAAATACAAATCTCCAACTTTTAACCACTGCCTAATATGGCATATCTCTGCTTCTGCCCTGAAATGCTGGTGGTTTTGCTCTAGCTTGGGTTTTCCCACTCTGTATACTTCTCAGGGGCAAAGATGTCACCCATACATTTCATATTAACTGACACCTGCACACCAAGTATGTGCATTTCTTCTTAGCTTAAGTTTCTCCTTTACACCTGCTCCTGGCCACCTTCATCAGGATGTCATGTTCATGCTTTAATTTCAACCCTTCCAAAACTCTACCTTCTTATCCTGTCATACATCTGTTCCTATTTCTAGAATTCTTGGCTAGAGCCTCCATCATTGCCCTAACTCCTCAAATAAAAGCCTCTGAATTACATTTATCCCTTTTTCTTTCTATTATTGCTTGCATAATATTGCTTATCTTCTACTTACATGTTAAAATTTCCTTCCTTTCCAGTAATAGTAAAATTATTTACTGGATACCTACCCAAATTATATTCTGCATTAAAGGCAGATGAATTCCCAACTCTGATCACGTTGCTCTCCAGCATTAAAATATTTAATGGTAACCAAGAGCCATCAGGATGACATGTGAATTCTTTCAGGAAATTTCTTTGTTATTTGAATTCAGCCTCACCAGTCTACCTTTGGCCCCAACACCCTAATTCCAAACCCAGCACGAGCATGCTGCAAGCAATTAATTTCCATTCCCTGAGCATGTCATGATCTCCCAGACTCCAGCTTTTGCAAGTGTTAGCTAGAGCTGGTTTCTTTAATTTTCTCCATAAATGAAATTTTCTGATTTTTCAGGTACCTTACTGGGTTAAATGCCACCTTTTCTTGTTGATAACACCCATCTTCCTTCCTGAAAGGAAGCTTGGCACACAGTAGGTACATGTGTCTTGGAGTCAGAGAACAATGCAAATACTATCTTTCTACTCTTTAGGTATGCGATTTTGAACAACTAATTTGGCATCAATAACCCTAACTTTTTTCATCTTTGAAATGAGTTTAATACAAACTTCAGTATTATTGTGAGTAATGAAACAGATAACACATGTAAGGCCACTGGCTCAGAGTTTGGTGTATAGTAGTTGTTTAATAAATGTTAATTTCCACACTGAGGTAGAGTTACTCCCTGTGTTCTAAGTGTATTTTGGAATATAAACGTATTTTAACATATTCACAACTCACTATTGCCATCAGGTTTTTAAGTTTAAAAACTATTTTTATATTCACAGCACATATCTCAGTTTTACTCATTAAATTAAATTTTAAATTAGATTTAAATTGGGGCAGTAGAGAATATAAAGGTGAGTAAATTCTTACCTTTGAAGCGCAATACTTTGGTGGGGATTAGAAGACTTAACATCATGATGATATTAATGGATGTAGAGAGCCAATAAAATTCCAATCAAAATCCCAATGAAATTTGCTGAGAAAGTTGATAAACTGATTCTAAAATTTGGATTCAAGGGTATAGGTTGAAGATTACTTAAAATACTTTTAAAGAGTTAGATGGAGGAAATTACAAATATCAAGATTTTCTATAAGAGGACAATGGTCATGAGTTGCATATGTTTATGGTCAGACATAGACAAATCGACTATGGAATGGAAAAAGTCATACATATGTGTAAATTTCTTTACAATAGTCCAAGCATTACAGACTGTGAAGCTCAACACTTTTATTTCTGATCAAGATAGAATAAGAAGGCCCAGAATTGCCTGAAACAATGAAAGGACTGGGCAACTATACAAAATGATAATACTCAAGACATTGGACATCAGTCAACAAAGGACAGGAATTACTGAGAAACAGGAAATAAAGAAGATGACCCTATATTTCCAAAATTGCTGCCCGCAGGAAGTTTTTTAGCCACAAAGCAGGGAGAACTCAGGCAGAGCCCAGCTACCTCCTAGAATTGAGGAGACAAAGCTCAGAGTCCAGGAAGGACAAGATGGGTAGAATTCACTGAGCTCAATATCAGAGATAAGAGAACTTCACAGAGAAAGAGAGAAGTTCAAAATGCCGCTTAACTCTTGAGTTGAGTACTAATTAGCACTGAGGTCCTCTTTAAACTATGCAAAGCCAAGGAAAGAATCATCTAAAGGTATTAGAAGGATAGTGCCCAGAATTCACATAGGAATTGGGATTTTCCCTATTCTTAATAGCCAGAGTACAAAATTTCACAGGGTAAGGTTATTATTTGGAATACTAAAAAAAGTCTTGCCTCAGTAGAGGGTATGAAATAGGCTAAACAGTTTTTCTCCACTAAGTACATCTCTTATTATACCTAATAAAAAGCACAAACTTTTGTTTGTTTTTTCCTTGAAAAACTTCTTCCCAAGAAACTTTTCTCCCCCAAGTTTATATTTTGTGTATTACAGAATAAAGCTCAAGAATCTTTAAAGGAATGTAAAATATCCAGCACTCAGAAAGGTAAAATTCACAATGTCTGACATGCAACAAAAAAATTGGCAGGCATGTAGACGAGCAGAGAAAACAACCCACAATTAGAAGGAAAATCAATCAATATAAACTGACCAAGAAGCAGAATAGATGAGTGGACATTAAAGGACATTTAGGACATTAAAACAAGTATAGTTACAGTCTATATGTTCAGACAGCTACTGTAGAGATGGAACACGTTAAGCAAGGACATGAAAGATAAAAAAAGACCAAATTCAATGTTGATAGATGAAAACTATAGTATATGAGATTAAAAATACTCTAGAATAGCAGATAAGACTTTACAGGAGAAAAAAATTTACAAACTTAAAGTCATGGCTTGGGAATTGGGGAAGGGGGAGGTATGAGGTGGGTATGAAAAAGGTGACTAAGGGACCTGAGGAGACTTCCGGGTGTAATGGATATGTTCACTATCTTGAGTGTAGTGAATTGTGCCTATGTCACAGATGGTTATATATGTCAAAATTTATCAGGTCAGGTTAGATACTTTATGTATTATTTGTTTATGCCAGTTTTACCTCAATAAAGATGTTTTTTGAAAAGGAAGAGCAGCAGCAGCCAAGGCTCATCTTTTCCACTTCTACACACCAGCCAGAATGGGATGTCCTGGACAAAAGGTGCCAAAGATATGCCCTTCCCAGAAATGCAGTCCAACGGGAACCTCTACCTTCCTCAGCTGGACCTCCAGCAGTGTTCTCTTTTCCCCAGTCTACAGACTTGAACATTGGCTCTTCACTGTCCCATACTACCCCTCTCCTCAAAGCCATGGGAGAATTCCCATTCCTTTTCCCACATCCTACCCACAAGGCAGAAACAACAAGGGAGAGATGAAGCAAGAGGAATTCAAACAGAGGAATCATCTGGACCCATCTGCAACCACCCTTTTCCCAGGCACCACAAGAAATAAAAGGAACAGGAAGCTGGGACCTGGGGCCTTTGGGCAGAGTTACACAAACACTTGGCACCAAACACGGTTTTTGTTCAAAGATTTAAAAAGAAAAAGTCAACCCTCTTCTAAACAATTCAGAATGTTTTCACCCTTGGGCAACTATGTGGCTGCTTTCCTGGTTTACCCCATTACAATGAGTTCATTCTGGAGAGGCAGCTTTTGAACCAATCCACTGGAAGAGGACCACCATGCTAGCAAGAGGTTTGCCGCTTGCTCAATGAAAGCATGAATGGACCAAGGTCTCAATAAAAAAAGTATATATATACACAAGTTCTTAAAATAGTCTTCTAGACCTCATTTTAATACAGTCCCTGTCCATTCAGGAACTTTTTATAAGCAACCCCACAATTAATGAGATGTGTTTATTGGTTAAGCCACTCACCTGAAATACACAGTGGTTGGCTGATGCCCTCCCTGGATATGGAGTTTATTTATGAGAAAGAAAGATTCAGCCTAAGGCTAAACATAGAGCAGAAGTACTCAACTAAATTTGCAACTGGTCTCCCCAGGAGCCTTGAGTATAACCTATTTGGAGAAGAGTTCAATCTGAGGTGACAGAGAAATCCAGCAAGGAGTTTGCGATTAATTATTTTAAAAAAATTAATTTCCCTGTAATGCTACTGACTGTTGGGAGATAATTACAGCTGTTCATAAATGAACTCTGTCTTGTCAGATGTATATTATGTGGCGTTATATCTACAGCATAGTATGTAATTATTCCACATCCAGGTGAATATACTGAATCCTAAATCAGATTCTGTCATGCCCCTGCTTGCAACTTTTCAATTATTTCCCATTGCACTTAGAATGGAATCAAAATGCCTCCATGGGATTGATCGGGTCTCAATGGAAGCTGACCTTGTCCCCTACCTACCTTGCTACTGTGTCCAGGCACACCTGTTTTCAAATCCTCACACATCTTAAGATCTTTCCTACTCCTGGTCCTCAGACACTTTCTTCTTGTCCTTACTTTTCCCAAGACTAGCTCTTCCATCCCCCAGGACTTGGCTAGAATGTCATCTGTAAGTCCCTTCCCTTCTCCCTTCTCCCTCCTCATCACTCTCCACTTGTTTAATTCTTCCACAGCATGTATCAGAGATGTTTAAAAGGGTTTCTTCGTATCCTTAAAGTGCAAGTTCTGTGACATTAGGAACCACGTTTACCTTATTCACTATTTTATCCTCATAAGCAAGTAGAGATTGAGCATCTCTTATCCAAAAAGCTTAGTACCAGAAATGTTTTGGACTTCAGATTTATTCTAATTTTGGAAAATTTGACTTACATTTGCATTACACCTAAGTTGAGCATTCCAAATCTAAAACTCTGAAACGCAAAATGATCCAATAAGAATTTCATTTGAGCATCATGTCTGTGCTCAAATAGTTCTAGATTTTGGAGCACTAATGATCTCAGATTTATGGATTTGGGATGCCCAACCTGTATAAGTCCTAGGATATAGTAAATGCTCAGTAAATTCTTATTGAATTTTAAATGAATAATGACACATGTTCTAATTCATTCCTACCATACTTACACCTTACCCCAAAGTCCCAATCCAAATTCAAGCATTCTTCCCATTCATATCAGCATTCTTTCCTCTTCCATAAAATATTTCCTGAGTTTCCCATTTTTCAGCCAAATGAAGTGCCAGAGACATGCCTGGAACATAATTAAGGCTCAATAAATGTAACTACCATTGGTATTGCTATGGTCATGTCTTCCAAAGTTTCCTGATAGCTGTGTTTCCCAGACACCAATTTTTCTCTGACCACCTTCAAGACTTTTCCTATATCCCTGGTGCCATCTGTTCTACTTTTCATGTAAAGTAGACACAATGTCTTCCTTCCTAAATAAATATGTTGTAAAAAGAAAATTTATAGAAATTAACAACTCATTTCACTCACTAATAAAATACAGCAACTACAAAAATTACAATGAAAATAATATGCTGTTGTCTTCTGAGGTTTTTTAAAGATTAGCAACTGTTAGACATATGACAAAACTGATATCACAAAACTGTCTTTCTCTATGATATAATCAGAAGGACTGAACTTTTTTGAATGACTTCCTTATTCCACGCATCATTAGTATTTAAAGCTATAACTACATCCATCTGATATCACCCCATGTATCATTCAGACCTTTTGTGATACTGTATTTTAGTAACGCTTTTTCCTTGGCATTTATTATTATTCTCTACTTTGGTTAATTACATATTTATGTCTCTGTCTCACCTCATTGTCTTATTTCTCTTTATAGCCTCCATGGCTCTTAGGTTGATTCCTTGTACAGAATAAATGCTTAATGCAGCTAAAGTTGAATCTAATACTTAGAGTCTAAAGCAACTTGATCAAAAAGACTAGTCTTCTAAAATTCAAAATACTGTAGAAGCTCCATTTCTTCTTTTTAAGTTCTGATTAATATGACAGTACATGCAATTAGGTTGCATTGTTTGCATTTCTCAGGTAAAGTCCAAGTTGTAGTTGTGTTCTTCACCCAGGAAGTGTGCCATACACCCACACATTGTTCCCGCTGGGTAGGAACCTGCCTACTTTCCTTCCCCTTTTCTCTTCTTGAATTTGAGTTTTTCTCTCATGTGAGCATGTTGCTGTTAATCCACAAGTTTCAAATTAGTGTTGAGTACATGTGATGTTTGTTTTTCAATTCTTGTGGTATTTTACTTAGGAGAGTGTTCTCCAAATCCATCCAACTTGTAACAAAGGATACAAAATCTCCATCTTTTATGGCTGAATAGTATTCCATGGTACCACAGTTTATTAATCCGTGCATGTGTTGAAGGACACTTGGGTTCTTTTCACATCTTTGTAAATTGGGCTGCAATAAAAATTTGAGTGCCTATGTCCTTATGGTAAAATGACTTTTTCATTTTGGGTGTTTGAGATAGCAGTATGAGATAGTAGTATCAAATTGAATCTACTGTATATTTAAAAGAGATGTGTTGGGGGAATGTATTCTTGTTCCCCTTTCTCCCTCTTCTGATTTCCCATACATATGTGCCTAAACCATCTCATCTATACCATTATACCACGAAATATCATGGAAGCAGCTAGGAAGGGGGCTCAGTTAAAAAAAAAAAAAAAAAATGTGTTCCTTACATGCATAAATACACCTGAACCAAACCCTCTAATTTATAAATGAAATAAAAGCAAAATAAAACCAGAAAAAACTGAATGTGTGATTTATTATGTTTTAAGATTGATTTAGAAAGCTTAAATACATCTGTCATTGTTAACAGCAAATGAACACAACTTTACAAAAATCAGTGTTTCAATATAGTACAGGACTAAATGTGGCAACTGTGCATTGGAAAATTAATATTTCCTCAATGCAAACATCAAATCTGCAGCACCATTTAGAAGCTTCCACTAAAAACTCAAGCTGCAGTATTTATTACAAGCTCTACTCATAACGCAAGGCTACCTAAATCAAGAATTAGAGAAAAACAGTGGAGTCATTCAGGCATAATATGTATGTCAGATTTGGTATAGGATTAAAATACTAACATTTTTTAATGTCCTGGTTTAATAAATACAAAAACAATATAAAAATATACACCACTTGATAAGACTGCACTGCAGATGATCGGAAAGTTAAATCTCGCTCTCATACGTGTGCAGGTATGTCTTGAGTGACAGAATTTCTGGATAGTTGCGGCTGGTCTTTCTGAAGAAATCCAGGCTGGTGAGATGTTCGATGTCCCGCACCCGAGCTGTGTGCATCTTCATGAGTTCTTCTACCCACTTCGACTCATCCTCTGAGCTCTGCAATGGAAATCAAACATAATCAGATGCAGAATTTTCCAGAGGAGGTTCTCCAAATGGTCGGTTTGCTTTAAGTCCACAAATGACTTCTACACACCCCTGCACACAGAGCCAATACGTGTTGTCCCCTCTGGGCCTCCCCACCTCTCAGCCACATTCCTGTTGGTAACGCACCACAAATACCTGCCCTTGGCTGTAAACATTTTCAACAGCAATTACTTGTACCAAATAAATGAGACATGCGGTGTGAGAGTGAATTGGACTCAATGGGTTCTCAGAACATAAATCAAAACTAGGAAAAGCCAAGGCACTAGAGAAGTCAGTAATTTGTTTCTTTTCCCAGCTGTCAAATTGCAATGTTGAGCACAGAGCACAAGGAATCTGGAATTCTCTTCTGCCTCCCAAGGAAAGGTAAGAACTTGTGCCTGATGTGCAATTATGTGTGTGTATTCCTAGTTTTTTTTGTTTGTTTGTTTTGTTTTGTTTTTTAAGAAGAATCCACTACATCAACCACATTGACTCTTAGAATGCAACGAATTGGTATTTGAATCATGAGTTTGACTTGAAGCAGCTGAATTGGTTCACCTGGCACTTTGGGGCTCTAGAAGACAGAGCAGCTGGAAATGTGGGTCTAGAATTTCTTGGCTGAGATTTTGGGCAAGCTACTTGACTTCTTGAGGTCTCAGTTTTTTATTTCAGGTTTTTTTTTCTGAGACAGAGTCTCACTCTGTAGCCCATGCTCGAGTGCCCTGGCATCAGTCTAGCTCACAGCAACCTCAAATTCCTGGGTTCAAGTGATCCTCCTGCCTCACTCAGCCTCCTGAGTATCAGGGACTACAGACACCTGCCACAGAGCCTGGCTAAATTTTTCTATTTTTAGTAAAGATTGGGTGTTGCTCTTGCTCAGGCTGGTCTCAAACTCCTAAGCTCAAGCAAACCTCCTGCCTCAGCCCACCAAGTGCTAGGGTTATAGGCATGAGCCATGGTGTTCAGCCGAGGCCTCAGTCTCTTCATTGGTACCCACGGGTAACAATGCCTATTTCTGCCACACCTTGGAATGTAGAAAGAAGGAGAAGGAAGGAAGAAAAGGGATAAAAGGAAAAATAAGGAAACCTCATGGAAGAAAGGAAGGAAATACCTTGTCTTAGCTGCATGCCAAAAACTGTCCCATTGACACAGGTCCAAATGAAAGACCTTCAAAGGTTCTACATCAAACAACTTACTGCATGTCTAACTTAAAACTAAAAGATAATTCACATGAAGCAGTTCTTTGCATCTCAAAAACATCTTCTTTCATTTTTGAGGGAAGTTGAGGGAAGAGTCTGAGAGCCCTGTGAATTATGAGTGCCAACCTTCATTAGCAGACACAGAGCAGTAAGGCCTTTGCAAATAATTTCATTCACAAATGCCGCTGGATTTGCAATGGCTTCCAAGAGCCTTTCCACAAGTTGAAGGGTGGCTGCTTGTCCCAGGGCAGAGAGTATTCAGACATGCCCTCATTCAATTCTTTACGGCTAGTGGTCTCAGTGAAACAGCCGTCAAAGCCCAAGAACCTGTAATAGGTTTTCTCGGAAAGCTCCTGCCCACACAGACCTGGACAGGGGGATTCAGCAGCTTGTGCCAGTGCTAAATATGTCCCATGAGGGTGTTGGTTCAGGAAACCGATTCCTGGCCTTCCAAGGCAAAATGAAGAGATGGGAAGAAATTGCTTTTCAGGCTGGGAAGTAAGGATTTTAATCTTCCGTGCCCCACCCTCCTAACCCAACCTAACCAAGATCTCTGCGATTCACAGGAAAGACCTAAATATAACTCTACCCACAACGGTATTGACCAATCCCCCGTGTGACCATATAATTAACGAAGTAGGAGGTCCCCAGATGGGTCAGGACCCCCTCAGAGTAAGCTGGGTAAGCATGAGGCTGTATTTTGGGAGAATTTTTATATTCAGCTCATTTGTTTGATATTTCACTGGTCAGTCAGTCCAATTTTTCCTTTGCAAATGCAGTCATTTGAATGTGTGGACAGGGGTAAAAAGGTTTTTCCTAATTTAAATAATGATCAGCTGGGATTAGAAGAATTCTAAAAAAAAAATATCTGTCTTTTGCTATTTCTTCCTTTGGGAAGTGATTTGCCAATTTCATTGGAGGGGCATTCTTTTCTGGTTCTCACACACAAAAATATGGTCTCCAGTTCATAATTAGGAAATACCGGCTCTCCTGCCTGTGAAGACAATATCTTCTGCCTTGATGTTACCTGGCAATCCACACAAATATTTGCTAATGAGGACTGTCGCGCAAGATGCAAAACTAATGAACATTTTTTTTTAATTTATGTGCACCAAGTTAAGAGAAAAAGGACAAAGTTTAAAAGTAAGTAACTTAGAATACTTATTCATGCAAACAAAAGCATAATCCGTGAACTTACTTACTGTCATTTTTGCTATGGACATGAATTCAAACCCCAATAGTTTTAAGGTAAACTTTCTTCTTCTTTTTTTTTTTTTATTAAATCATAGCTGTGTACATTAATGCAGTCATGGGGTACAATGTGCTGGTTTTATATACAATTTGAAATATTTTCATCAAACTGGTTAACATAGCCTTCATGGCATTTTCTTATTGTGTTAAGACATTTATATTCTACATTTAGCAAGTTTCACATGTACCCTTGTAAGATGCACTGTAGGTGTGGTCCACCCAATTACCCTCCCTCCACCCATCCTGCCCCCTCTCCTCCCCTCTCTTTCCCCATATTCTTAGGTTATAACTTTTATATAAAAGCTATAAATTGGTTTCATAGTAGGGGTGAGTACATTGGATACTTTTTCTTTCATTCTTGAGATCCTTTGCTAAGAAGAATATGTTCCAGCTCCATCCATGTAAACATGAAAGAGGTAAAGTCTCCATCTTTCTTTAAGGCTGCATAATATTCCATGGTGTACATTTCAAGCAAAGACAGGTCACTATATGAAAGGAGATTCTTCAATAAGAAGTATGAAGGCCATGAAGTCTATTAGAAACACCTCCAAACTCTGTGCACTTGATCTGTTAGGATCAAGTAGGGAGAGGGAGAGGAAAACCTGTGAAGACTTCCATAGATTTCATTTTTCAGAAGTAAAAATTTGGTTACCTCTTTTCCACTGAGTGTGGGGGGGTATTTTTCAAACCATCCCATCACCAAATTCTGCTAACTACAGAACTTGAGCATATACTCCCCAAGAAGCTAAGTGTACTTCAAATGGCCTACTATATGTACAAAATGTCTTTGTTTTATCTAAAAACTGCATGGAAATTTTTAATTTTACTCCATAAGATACGTGCTTGATTTTTTGGCAGAAATTTTACCTCCCCACCAGTTTTTAGGAAAACTGAAGCTCAAATAAAGTATTTCATATTAATTTAAAATATAGTGAAGTACCTAAAATATATCCCAGGTACGTTCTCAGTGACTTCTGTGGTTAGGGACAACCAAAATCGAGAAGGCCAAGCCAGTAAGTTGACAACAGCCTGTCACTCACTTGCAGTTTCCTCACTTGTCCACCTCATATTAAGTCATTTACAAAACCTATTGATCCTTTGGGTACAATATTGGGCCTTCTGTCCTTCTTTTTTAATTTCCAAGACCACAATGTTAGTTCAAGTTCTTTTACCTCGCTCCTGTGACTCTTCCCAAAGCCCTCTGGGCCCCATACTCAGCCTCCTCAAATTCAAATTTATCTCCTGAAAGCAAAGCCTAGAATGTTGCTCTTATTCTTCTCTGGGGTAGAGTACGCAGGGCCACGATCGCAACCTCAAACTCATAGGCCCAAGTGTTCCTCCTGGATCAGCCTCCTGACTCACTGGGACTACAGGTATGCACCACCACACCCAACTATTTTTTGTCAGTTTGTTTGTTTAGAAGAGGTGAGGTCTCTATTGCTCAGGAGGCTGGTCTTGAACTCCTGGCCTTAAGAGATCTTCCTGCCTCAGCCTCTCAAAGTGCTAGGATGACAAGCATGAGCCACCACATCCAGCCTAAATTGTTGCTGTTCTGGTTGAATATTTTCCTTGGCTATCTAATGTCTGAACAACAAGGGAAGTTCCTAAAGTTTCAAGGTTCTATTATGGAATCTCTAAAGACTGTAAAGAGGACAGGCTTTTGGAGTCAGAGGCCTTAAACCTAGAGCTCTGCTCTCCTACTGACTAACCAAGGAACCATGCAACATTCTTTCCCTTTATTCACTATATGTTTCTCAACAGTTAATAAAAGGACCCGGGAGAGATCATTTATATACAAACCTGCCTCATAGGGTGATTATACTAGTAGCAATCATATAAGCAGAAGACCTGCACAGTGCTGGGATAATACTGTACCCGATAAATAGGAACAGCTACTACTGCTGCTACTAGTTATCACCGCTATCATTACCATTACCACCACCACCTTTTTAAAAAGTTGATTCCAAGCAACTTGTAAAACCTCATCTCCAACTATTGCCCTCATTTCAATAGTCTGGCCAAATTTAATAAGCTTTGTTGGCCATATTTAAAATTTCAATTTTTTTCTGCATCCTTAATTGTGCTTTGAATATTCATAGCCATGATCCTCACCCTTCATTGAAGCCATAAGCTAAAAGCTCCCCTGCCTGTGAAGCTAAAACTCTCCATTGAAGCTCTTTGCTTCCAGTGTAGCAATTTTGATCCCCCTTTTACTTACAATCCCATTGCTTAGAAGCAATGACTACATCTAAAACACTATTGTTTCTCTTAGGCTACTTTACATAATTTAGGAACTTGAGTAATACTTGATGCTTGTTGACAAAAAATTCTGTCTTGTAGATTAGATCCCTGCACGAAACAAAAGCACAGAGACTATTACTTCTAAATTAAAAGTTGTAGCACAGACAAATCCATCACACTACGAAGACTTGAATATTTTATGAGATTTGCCCCTGAATGCCAAATTAGAACAGTGCCAAGAGCAGACATTAGGCCTCCTGTCTTCCTACTTAGCGGCTTTTCTATTATTCCATCCAGTGCTCCAGCTGTCTCTACATAGAAATAGGGTATCACGAGCCATCTGTGCTATTTGAGGAAAAAGTGACCATTACACCTCCTTCGTAACTAGAAGAAAAAGAAACTCGATTAGTAAGGTGTAGCTTCTGCTCTTGTTCACTCTCATTCTCTGTGTGTGTGTGTGTGTGTGTGTGTGTGGATTTTAAAAGCTTTTATTATGGAAATTTTCAAACATCCATGTAAGTGAAGAAACTCCAATGACCTCTTACCTAATTTCAACAGTTATTAAATTTTGCTATTTTACACTTTTTTGCAAAACATGTATCCTTTTGTGAAACTAAAAAAATTTCTCTGCTTTCATCATTTCTCAAACCTGAACACGTAAATAGAATCGTGTCAAACGCACACACACATTGAAAAATGAAAAGCTATTAGAACACAAAGTTCCTATATCTCAGGCAATGTTCTGCCTGTGGAGTGCACCGAGGCCTATTCTACCTCAACGATGGAAATACAAGTGAAGAAACAAAGATCAACCATGAAAACCAATCCTAGGGCTCTCTGTGAACTCACATTGCAGCTCTCGTCATTGTCAGGCCGGTGAGGAAGGACGAAGGAGGACACGGACAGGGGCCCGTCACACTTGTCAGCAGGCTGAGTGAAATCCAGGCAGCTGGTGATGATGCTGTAGTAGTGAGTTGGAACCGGAATGGAACTGCCTTCCACATACCTGAAACAGGAAGGGAAAAGAAAATCATAATTGATACCAAAGCTCTGTCTTTCAAATGGTGACCAATCAATATTGCCAATGACACTGAAATTAATTCCCACTCATTGGAGTCATTTTGTCCTTCTAAGCACTGTCCTACTATATCTTTAAGTATGTTTTCTGCACCTGGAATCCCCTCGCTCCCAGCAGAGTGAAAAAGATATTCCAGGCAAATAAAATAGCTTGATCCAAGGGTCGGAGGCAGGTAATGGTGACTAGATCAACGTAGCAGAAATGAAAGGCTGGAAGAGTCAATAAAAGCCAAATTATGGTGGGTTGTGAGTGGCAGGGTGTGGGATTTGGGCAGTATTGTTCGGGCAGTAATGCTCCATATTGAAGATTTTGGGGTTAGGGAGTATCATTCATTATTGCCTCTGTGTTTCAGGAAGATAACTTTCATAAGAGTATAAAATTGTATAAAATTGATCTGAGGCAGAAGACACTGGAGCTAGGAGAATAAGAGCCTTTTCAAGCTGAAACGAGATGCCAAACTTGGTACAAAGAACTCATTTACCAAAGGAAGTACTGAGGACTGAGGGCTAATGATGAAATAGAGGTATAACAAAATCTTTGCCTGTATAGAGCAGCACAGAAATTCGTAACTCTTTACTTGGTTTTCTAGTATCTTAATTTTAATCATTTTCCCAATATTGAAATTATGATTAAGCTAATAATGTTGGCTAAATACTATAACAATAATCAGCAATATAACAAATGTACAATTAAGATGAAATTTGTCTTAAGAATGACTAGGACTAATATAATTTCTATTCTATACAGCTATATTTTTAAAATAGCATTCTATTCTCTACTTATTTGTAAATCACAAACTTTCACTGGTATTCTGTATTCCTCTCTTATTATTTCATGCACGTATAAAATTAAATAACCACCAATACTGAATTTGTTGATGTCATCTTCTTGCCTTCTCCACTAGACTGTGCGTTCCTTATGAGCCCAGAGTATCCTTTATCCCTTCTCACATGCCCAGTAGCAGCAAGAAGAGAGACAGAAGCAACCAGATTCAAGCAAAATCGATATGCAATTTCTTATTAAGATGCACTAACTTAGAAAATCTAAGGGATTCCGAATTTTTACCAGCCCCCCCAAAATAATAAAGCTTCTAGTGTGAATTATTTCTCACTATCTTAAAAAAGATAAGGGAGTTATGTAGAAATGATTATCTTTCCATTGAGGAGTTAATGAAGAATACATTTTAAAGCTTCAGTAGATATTCTTTCATGGAGTGGAAAGTGCATTTATTTAACACAAACTCCAAGATTCCATTCCAACCACCAATGCCATATTCAATCAAAAGAACTGAAGAATTCAAAAGGAAATTTAAAAAGAAAAAGATTTAAGGGGTATCAGCTTTTTTCTAGGACATGAATATTTGAAAAATAGCCTTGAGAGTGATCTTGGAATTTAAGAATCATACTCTGAGTAAGACTGAAATGCTTACTGCTTTATTTTTTCTTCTGTGTCATGTAAGCCATCATAGTCATAGTCAAAAATCGGTCCACTTATCACATTAACTCCATTTCTTTCCGAAGCGTATTTCTTCACCAGTACCCTTTGGAAATAATTCCAGACCCCTGTGCAAAGACAAAAATCAATTCTTCATGAACAAAACTCCTTGCTTTGGCCAAATTCTGTCTAGGATGCATTCTACAAGCCAAATGTTACAACTCATGAGACAATAGAGCTATTGTAGTTGACAAGAAAAATCCATCCTAAAGCATTATAAGTGTGTGCATCATTTATAAAACCAGCAAAGGGAAATACACAGAGCTATGAAACAATGGTAGGGGAGTTGAACCTAGTCCAGGAAGTGTGGGACCTGGTTACTGAGCTGAGATCTGAAGGATGGATAAATAGGGGGCATTTCCTGAGACAAAGAGGCAGAGGCCAAGCATGGAACAGAATGTGTAAAAGAGGAGACATAGTATTTCTGAGTCATTGAAAATGAGGCCTCACTGCACCTTCTCTGCCTTCATGATCTCATCAATATGCTAGTTCCCAAGTTTATGTCTTTAGCTTCAACCTTTCCATAGAGCTCCAGACCTCTTATCCAACCATCCATTGCATAATCCACTGGAGTACCAAATAGTCATGGCAAGTGAAACATTATCCAAACAGAGTCTTGACATTCATTACCACTCCTGCCCCAACCTTCACCTATAATGTCAATGCCCTGGAACCACTCAGACCCTCAGGCCAAAATTCCAGGAGACATCCTGGCCTTTTATCTTTACTTCATCCACATGTGAACAAGTCCTATCAGTGCTGTCACCAAAATACATCCCAGTCACCCCAAATCTGACTACCTCTCACTTTTGTCACTGCTTTTACCCTGGTCTAAGTTAGCACCCTCTATGAAATGAACCACCACGAGAAACTACTTCCTGAGCTCCCCATGAGAAACATACTTCCCCGGTAGTCCATTCTCCATATAGGAGTCCGATGGATCCTTCTATGTGTATACCATGAAGGAGACCCCCACCCATTTCTAACACTCCCCATGGTTTCCATTTTCCCACCATGGCCTCTGCACCTCCCACCCCCATGACTCACTTTCCTTACTACCCCCTTTCCCTCAGGTGCAAGGCTTTCTTTCTTTCCCAACCTTGCACCAGACTTGCTCCAAGCTAAGGGGTTACATTTGCTCTTCCCCTTGCCTGAAAATCTCACCCCTTGATCTGGGCATATCTGGTTTCTCCTCCGCTACTCATTTCTCACTTTTCATGCCCCCCTCACAGAGGATTTCCGTGTCCATTGTGGCTCTAATGTACGTGATGACTAATGAAAGAGGCATGAAAGGAGCAGAATGGAAAAGGAGAAAGGCAAAAGAAAAAGGTAACAGAAGGCACGAAGGCAGACAGTGAGTCAGCTCTGGAACCCTCACTCCAGCCCACCACGCTTCCTCTCCCCTGCGTGAAGATTGTGAAGTTCTACCTGTTACGGCGTCTTCCCTCCCTTTACTATAAAACAAGCACCTGGCCATCTTTTCCCAGTGAGTCAACTGTTCCCTGTATCTTCCGATAACTCCACTCTGGGTGAGAAGAGCAAAGCAGCCCACCAGAGGCAAAATAACTCCAATAATTATTTGCAGTAAAGAACGCAGCTGGACAGTGAGAGACAAGCTCAAATGTTAACTTGAGCAATTAAAAGAAACGGAAAGGGAGAGAGGAAAAGAAACAACAATCAGAACAGTCAAAAGGCCAAACCCGCAGAAATGTGGCGTGTGAACAAACCCTTGCCCTAGTGAAGAAGAACAGCCAGCTCTCTGTGAAAAGCCTTTCCACACCAGCCTCAGGGTGGTACCGTGTATTTCCTTTATTACCATCTGGTCAAAAAACACATCAATAAAGAATAAAGAAATGCAGGAAACCCTGATTTGTGCAAATGGAGGGAAGCTACAGTCGGTGTAATATGGTGACAAATGTATGTATCTATGTGAGTTTCTGAAATGTTTCTCAAATGAGACTGAGAATAAATCAGGTAAACTTCTTTTAAAAGCAGTCTTTAATTTTTCATTCATAAGCAATGGATTCTACCTTTGAATAAACCTTCATTTACTGACTAGGACATCAAATAAACATTTTTTTCCCCGAACTGTGGGTCATTTCACCAAAGTTAAGCCAGGGAGGGCTGCCGCTGTAGGTGACACTCCACAGTCACTCCTTCCGGTCTTGAGATTCTATTTCAGCCCTGAGAGGACTGTAACACAGCCCATTTCTCCTCTGACACATTGAATCAGATCCTTCCTTTTCCTGCTTTCCCATCAGCATATAGGTCTGCTCACTGTAAATGAACTAAAATGAAGTAAAGGTTAAGCCACCATGTTTTCTCTACCTTTGAGTACATGGATGGAAGAAAGGATGGAGGGAAATGTGGAAGGATGGATGGATGGAGAGATGAAAGAATGAATTCTTTATTAGCAGAAATAAAGATGAATTGGTTTGCCCATTGGACAATTAAGTCATTAATCCAAACAAGCTTTAGAGATCATGCCATTAAATCTTTTAACTTTACAAATAAGAAGCTAAATGGTATTTCTAGGCGCACACAGCCAGTGGTAACACTCTAGGAAAAAGAAGTTGGGTTTGGGGGCCAAGGCTTATTATTATGCCTATACAATTCATAATCACTATCACCTATAAATATTTATGTCACGTACAAAGTAATTACAAGTGTTCAAAGAAACTAATTCAGTAATTTGCACAGCCCTAAAACCAGCCTTTGTTTTTTTGTTTGTTTTGTTTTTTTTTATTTTGAGACAGAGTCTCACTATGTCACCTGGCATCACAGCCACAGCAACCTCAGACTCTTGGGCTTAGGCAATTCTCTTGCCCTAGCCTCCCAAGTAGCTGGAACTACAGGCACCTGCCACAAGGCCCGGCTATTTTTGTTGTTGTTGTTGTTTGGCAGGCCCTGGCTGGGTTCGAACCCGCAAGCTCCAGTGTATGTGGCTGGTGCCCTAGTCACTGAGCTACAGGCGCAGAGCCAAAAACCAGCCAATGTTAATGTTCTGATGATTCAAAAGGCACCTCAGGCTTTTGGTGGGTTTCAGGGTCAACATTCAGAATGTATCATCACCCCAAAGGAGAAAAGTATGAGTAGCTTTATTGTAATGTTCAATAAATAAATACAGAAGCTATTAAATGTCAAGTAGCCTCAAAAAACACAAAAAAGACAACAAAGACCCTTTTTAACCACAAACTAATAAGCATTAAAATAAAAATAACATCAGACTAAAAGAAAAACAGAAACTTGATTTATCTTCTCCCATTCGTAACCTAGGGCACTTTTTGTGATGATCATGTCTTAATTATAAACAAGGGATAAACTGACAACCTCCCTCACAGATTCAAAGTTTGGATCAACAGTAGAGAATTTACATGAAGAGTCCTTAAAAATTATATAGGCTATATTACAGAAAAGGTATTATTATTAAAATTAACACAGAGGTGGAAAAGAGTAAGCGGTAAATCTAGAAATACTTATTTTTAGAAGTAACAGTGTACTCGGTAAATGTTGGACTCACGTTTGAAAGCAGGATACATGGGAACCATGTTGGTTACAAGGAATGCATCATATTTAGCCTCTGGCGAAGAGCTCAGATCTAGGCATTGGAGAAACAAATAGTGTACATTGCTTACCAAAGTCTACACCAATTAAAAAAAAAAAAAAAAGCAATTTTCTAATATGGTCCAAATAGCACAAAGCATATGGATCTACTCTCTCTTTTTTTGTTATTGCAATGTGGCCGGGACCAGGTTCAAACCCACCACCCTTGGTATATGGGGCCGGCGCCCTACTCACTGAGCCACAGGCACCACCCAGTTCTACTCTCTTCTTTCTACTCATTAACTCCTTTATGCATTTCCCACTCTCCACCCACCTCTCTCCTCCTCTCAGTGACTCTCTCTCAAAAATTGCTTACAGTGCTTTTTCTTCCTAACTAGCTCTTGAGTCTCCCTATCATTATGTGAAAGAAGTCTTTAATTTCATTAGTGCAATTTGTACTTTTAAAAATTGTCACCAAGATACTGAGAAATAATTAATGGGCTTCATGTATTCTTTTCTTTTCTTTTCATAGACTCATTTATTTTAATTGTTCACTCCTAGGTAACATCTAAAAGTCAACATGGGTAGAGGAAACAAAAAATGGTGGGGTTTTTTCCTTATTAAATGTTAGACAAGTCCAAGATAACCCTGTTTAAAATTGATCTAAAATGCCCGAAAATAATGATGTACTGATGTGTTTTCTTTAGCTAATGGTCTTCAGCTAATATTTATCCATTACTTTGAATAACCATTAATCTCTTGTGCTGAGAAACTCCAGGGAAATGTAATTTCCAGGGAATTTAACTTTTCCACATTCACTGTTTCTTGAATGGGTGATTTTGTTGTGGTGTATACTCAATTTCATTTAGTTTTCTCAGGTCCCAATTGCCAAGATAATAGCAGCCACTCCTTTCAAAATTAGTCTTTCTCTTTCCACAACATAGCAAGATGTTCCTCAGGTGTAGTGCAGTTAAATTCATTCTGCCTGCCTACGCTTACATTCTTAGCCATTACCACTTTCTCATCCCTGCAATGCATTCCCTACTATTTTTCTCCTGTGCAATTTGACATCAAAAATGACCAAAAGGAAACAGCTGAGCAGAGTTAATACCTTTTTCATCATCTCAAAGCTTCACTTCAAGCCTAAAAATATTAATGTCTGTGGATCAATCTTTTGTGGGGTTTTTGTTATTGTTGTTGTTGAAAAATGTCCACAAGCTTTCTCAAATATGCAACCAAGTCAAGTTTACATTTTAACCCCAGGGCAGCTGCCTGCCCTGAGGCTTCATGTATTTTTATGAGAACCCCACTATAGGATTATTTAAAGTATTATTGTCTTAAGGATTTACTATTTCTTTTTCAGATCCTCATTTAGTAATGTGAGGGGGGCCCCGAAGAGCCGCTAGCACTTTAGAATTCCCTATGGAGCATAGAAATTTTGGAAGGTGGTCATTGTTTTGGCTAATTTTGGAAGGATCCTTTGCAAGTATATCTCTACAATCTCAAGAGTGCCCCTCATGAAGAAAACCTGAGCTACTGAAATCCTAAGTATGAAGTTTCACACTGCAGAAAGCCCAGAATAACATCCCTCTAGAAGCAGGAGTCCTCAAACTGCGGCCCGCGGGCCACATGAGGCGGTGTGATTGTATTTGTTCCTGTTTTGATTTTTTACTTCAAAATAAGATATGTGCGGTGTGCATAGGAATTTGTTCATAGTTGTTTTTTTTTTTTTTTTTAAACTATAGTCCGGCCCTCCCATGGTCTGAGAGACAGTGAATTAGCCCCCTGTTTAAAAAGTTTGAGCACACCTGCTAGAGGCATCAGGTTCTGAGACTCTGTAACTTACATGGAGGGAAGAGGAATCCGTAGGACATCTGTTTATCATTTTTGTAGGCCAAACAGTTCTGACTGAAACTCGGAGAAACACGGACGTCAGGCCGGATGCAATTGGCGAGATGCTCAGGGATGCCAGAGACCTCAGCCTGCTCAAGGAATCAGAGGCACTCAGTAAGGCCCTCGCAGCCACCATGCCAAGCCCACAGGGAAAGACGGATGCGGCTCGCTCTGCTACAGACAGGCAAAAGCAAAACCCCTCTAGCTTTTACTACAGCTCCTATGCTGTTATTCTGTCACTTTATTTTTAATTTTTAAAAAGTCCCTAGAATTAAATACTGTAAAAGCCAATAATTTTCAAACCCCTTTTTTTCTAGCAGCAGAATTCTCTTACCAAAGTCATAAGTAAAATACCAATATAAAGCAGAATGCAAAGCAGAAATCCCACTGTTGAAATAATGGACAGGAGCCACAGAAAATAACTTTAAAAAATAACACTCTAAGAAATAATATATATTAATTAACATATAGACACATACTCAGTCTGGATAAGAGCCCACACACATGCACACGGTAAAAATTAAAAAGAAGACATATTTTGCGCAGATTCATTCTCTTTCTGTGTTTTCAGAAATTTAAAACAAAACTCAATAGCCAAACATTTTCTTATTCATGATATATATCCCTATATATACCTATGCCATCTTCATCAAAACTGGAACTCCAACATAAAACTTTATGAAAAATCAAACCGGAGAGTGACACAGGGGAGGTTGTGGGTGGGTAGGGACAGAAAATACATGGGAACTCTGCACTTTCCACACAGTCTTGCTAGAAACTGAAAACCGCTCTGAAAAATAAACTCCATTAAGACCAACCAACCCTGGTGGCTCCTATAACTAGTGGGCAACAACTTCAGCAGAGTAAGAAAGAGCATGTTCTCTTCCATGCTTCACACAGCCCCATGGAATTATTAGAACACTAAATAAAGACTAGTCCAAAATATCTTGCAATAAATCTGACACGGGATTTCTTTCATCCCAAAAAACTCAAAATATTTTCTAAGACAAGATTCTATTAAGCAAGAAATCATTGTGTTAAGGCAAGAAATATAAGAAAATGTAGAATTTAAGTGTCTTAACACAATAACTAAGAAAATGCTAGGAATAGAAAACCAAGAAATGAAACTAACATCTTACAACCACCTAATCTTCGATAAACCAAACAAGAACATACCTTGAGGGAAAGACTCCCTATTCAACAAATGGTGTTGGGAGAACTGGATATCCACATGTAAAAGACCGAAACTGGACCCACACCTTTCCCCACTCACAAAAATTGATTCAAGATGGATAAAGGACTTAAATTTAAGGCATGAAACAATAAAAATCCTCAAAGAAAGCATAGGAAAAGCACGGAAGATATTGGCCTGGGGAAAGACTTCATGAGAAAGACTGCCATGGCAATTGCAACAACAAAAAAAATAAACAAATGGGACTATATTAAACTGAAAAGCTTCTGTACAGCTAAGGAGACAACAACCTAAGCAAAGAGACAACCTACATAATGGGAAAGGATATTTGCATATTTTGAATCAGACAAAAGCTTGATAACTAGGATCTATAGAGAACTGAAATTGATCCACATTGAAAAAGCCAACAATCCCATATATCAATGGGCAAGAGACATGAATAGAACCTTCTCTAAAGAAGACAGACGAATGGCTAACAAACATATGAAAAAATGTTCATCATCCCCAATTATTAGAGAAATGCAAATCAAAACCACCCTGAGATACCATCTAACCCCGGCGAGAATGACCCACATCACAAAATCTCAAAACGGCAGATGCTGGCTAGGATGTGGAGAGAAGGGAACACTTTTACACTGCTGGTGGGACTGCAAACTAGTACAACCTTTCTGGAAGGAAGTATGGAGAAACCTCAAAGCACTCAAGCTAGACCTCCCATTTGATCCTGCAATCCCATTACT
>CAUYPK010080642.1:0-20098 GCA_963574355.1 Loris lydekkerianus
CTCTACCTAGATACAGCCAATGTGGTACCATGCCACTGGCCCGACCCTGTCACTCACCTCTTCCCCCGCCTTCTTTCCCTGCCCCTTCTCCACAATAAAAAAAAAAATAAATAAAACTCCAAAAAAAAAAAAAAAAAAAAAAGAAATAAATAGTTGAACAATGTATTTCACTTCTAATAAGTAAAGTGTAAAAGCTAAAGATATTATTTTTGTTTCTTTATAGTTCTAAACCAAAGAGGCTTCATGGGATTCAAAGATAAATGTTATAAAAATCAGCATAGAAGTCACAAGTTTAAACCATTTTAATATAAAAAGTGACTTCATTAATTTGATAAATTAAGTGATGAGTTCATGATGTTTATTTTATGAAGCAACCTAGAAACTTTTTTTAAAGAACTTCCAAGAGAAATGTTTCATGTTTTTATAAAATCTTTGCTTGGTCAGAAAGGATAATTCACTTTTTAATATACAATTATGTCTTTGGTATGTGGTATAATTTATATGTTTTCAGATACATTTTGAGAACATAGGATGGCTTTCCCCTATGAATTCTCAGTAAATACCATTCAAATCTGCATCTAACCAGTGCCCATAGGAACAGTTTAGTCAACTGACTTGGACAAAAGTGAAAGAAATCCACACTTGACTATGCCCCAAGACTTCATCTGTTTGGGGACTATGGCAACGATATAATTACTTATGAGGAAAACAAAATGAAAAAAAATTTTTAAAGTGGGAAAATATGCTTTCTACTTTAAGATTTATTTCTCAAATTTCTTACCAAAATTGTTATTAAGAAAATTCTTGTCTTGGTGTTTGTTTGTATGTGTGTTGAACATTTAACCACTTAACAATTATGGCTTTTAAGTAAGAAAGTTTAGTCCCTTTGATTTGCTTCAGTATAATGGACACCCTCACTTGGGTTTTAAATTTTGTTTGGATAAAAGGGAGCCATGTTAGGATTGGGGATCTTATCTTAACTCCCAAATCCCTTAATACCCCAAAGCTGGAATGAAAACAGAACAGAGAAAAGGCATTCTGTAAGCCTTTTCTTTGGAAGGTAGCTTGAAAGGCGTCCTTGTCACAGGACAGTTTTAAGAAAGAGACATAAAAGTAAACCTGGCAATATATGATTTAATTTTAAGTGACCATCTACCCTGAATAAAATGAGCAATAAAGATAAACATTTGTTCCGTCTCGAGAGTTAGGGGTGGGAGTGACATATCCCGTGTCTTAAGGAAGGCCAGATTATTCTGGATGGTTCCAACAAAAGCTGTTAAGTCTATGAAACATGAACCTTTGTTATCTGCTGAAGCTTGTGGTGTTCTGTCTTCAGTTGTGTAAAGAAAACTTCAACAGTGACTTCTTTTCCTCTTTAACTCAATGAGAAGCAGCTCTTGATGTTTGCTTAACTTCACAGAAATGAAGACTAAATGCAAGTAGCGTAGGCCTTTTTTATCTGGGAATAAAGCAACGTCATTTTTGGTTCCTTTACATTTTTTTTCCTTTTTCTTTTTTTCTTAACCAGTCCAGCTATTGTAAGTGACTTTCAGGATAAGCTGTGAAAATTTTTAAGTATCTTAAAATTTAATGAAGTATTTTCTTTTGCATCTTAGATAAAACAAGGTGAAAACTTTATGGGGTTAGGAAGAATCTCCATGTTTTTGAAATAGTGACCACATCCTGCCTTTAGATTTATTTCATGGATGCTTCCCTTTGCTCTTTCATCCCCATTTAATTATGAGCAGGAACAGTTAATCAGCTTGTTTACAAACAAAGAAAGAAGGATGTAAGGGCCAATTACAGAAACTAGCAATAAAAAGTTTTTTTCTTCTGTGATCAAAGAGACTAAGAGATAAATCCACACCGAGATGAGCAAAGGTCGTTTTCCCTCAGCATTTCCAACCATTACCATATGTAGTAGACTCCACCAGGCTCTCAGCAGTTTTGCTAAATGTGCCGGGCTGAATCAGGTATTACACAGGCCAGACACACATGAGCACTTCGCACTTTCCACAGGACTCTAACCTGTGACCCTTCATTCTTTCTTGATTAACACCCAGTACTCTCATCCACCAGCATTGGTAAACAATTCAAATCTGTGATGCTACTTCTAGAGGATGAACGTGGGTGCAGAAAGTTGCTAATCACACTGAAGTTTGCCAAAAACTGAAGGATATGCTAGACTCTGTGGAATAACTATATAGTATAAGCTTATTATGCATAAATATGCTACATATTAAAGATACTATATTCTGCCAGATGTGTTACGTAGCATATTTATAGTGGAATACTTGATTAACAATGTTTGACATCTTCACTACATTCACTTTCAGTTCTGTTATTACTCCAAACAGTTCCCCCCCGCCCACCAACATTCACTGGTTAATAGTAGAATTATAGGCAATTTAAAAAAAATATATAGAATGTTAAAAAGGTCTTTATATTTTTATTGAGTTGCTTTTTGGAGAATGATCACGGATTAATTATAGCATTATAAAAGATGCTACTATTTTAAACACTCTTCCCTGTGTTCAATAACATGTAGCAGTAAATATATAAGACTTTTTCATAACTTTCAAATCTGATACATGCACATGTTCTAATTTTTGATAGGCTAGTGATAAAATGCTTGGATAATTTCATACCTTGTTGAGTTAGCAGAAGAAAACCTAAAATGTATTCATCCAGAAGAAAACCTAAAATGTATTCATCCAGAACTTCCTCCAAATGTCTCTAAAGGGCTTCTAGCATATTGGAGGATGAGACCATGTGATTCAATGGAAAAACATCAACTTTGATGAAAGGGCTAGGCTTGAATATTTCCTACTTTTATGACTTTGGATAGGCAACTTATTCTTTTCTAGTCTTTTCTTTCATCTATAAAAGCAAGGATGATAATATTTTGCAAGAATTAGGATTAAAAAGATAACTGTTCCTAGTCTTGTATGAAATTCAAATAAAAAAACTTCACTGAGAAATTATCGTCAAAATCCCTATTTCAGTTACTAAAAATACATTAAAAGGTTGATTAAACATGTATGAGATTTCTTCAGAAACATTTCCTAACCTGACCACCTTCTCTATCTAGGCACAGGAAAGTTACGAAAACAGTGTCTGTTCTATCAGACAACGTTTCATGTAACCCTTTAAAACTCAGTACAGTCACTGAGAAAATCGTGTGCTTTTAGGAGTCCCTGAGGAATTGCAACTAGTCACCAAACACTTGGCAACAAAATAAGCCACCCATGATTTTAACCACATTGTATTTTTTATGAAGAAACTTGAAATTTTATTCCCAAGCAGGGTTTAGACCATTTCTGCCTTACCAATTTGTTTGAAAAATACAAAATAAATAAGCTTTTCAAATGTTTAGAAAAGATTCTTTCACAAGAATGCCTGACAGAAAGTTTTTTCCAATATTCAATTGTTCTTTTCATTTTTAAATGTATATTAAGAAAAATGATTGATTTAATTATATTTAAAGAATATAAAACACACCTATCTACACACTGACATCTGGACTGAAATTATTTCCCCTCTTCCTTCTAAATACTTTGCTTTTTGATTGAGGCCAACTAAAGAAACAAATTCAAAAGAATTCTTACTAAAGAGTCTTATTGTACACAGGGAACAGTGAAAGGGTAAATACATTCCTATGTTGTTTGAAAGCTTAATTTAGAGTAGACCTATGGGGAATTAAATTTTGTGATATACAGTATTTGCAAATAAGTGCTAGAATATTCACTTACGTATCTATGTTATATGCTGCCAAGAGATGATAGGATCATTTGAGTAATTTAAATTCTAAACTTAGAATGATACAGGGCAAATTTCATGAAAATATAAGTTATAATAACAACAATTTTAAGGAGATTCTAGAATCAAAACATAAGAGAAATGCAAAGTTTGTGTCTTCAAACAAAAGTATCTCACAGCCTGACATCAATGCTTATCTTTAGCTCTCCCTGGCGCCCTGCCCTCGCTTAAATCCCAAGGCCTTACAGGGTTTTCAAGACTCAGGAACCAGGCTTAATTGTAAAGAATTTATTGACTGTTTCATGTCAACTTGGCATCCATTTTTTTTGAGATTACAAATGAAATATATTTAAAACATGAATATGTATCCTACAAATGTATGTGTGATCCATAAAATAGCTGTCAAATGAAAACCTTTCATATCCTCCAGATTCAGAATTCATCTAATTGCAGTTGATGGATAAGGCACATCTAAATTAATTCTTGCTTAAGATATCCTTGAGAATACCAAAAACTACGTAAATTTTTAAACACTGTTGTGAATTAAATTTGGTCTCATATTTCAAAATTTTTATCAGAGTACATTTTCTATTATTTTCTTTTTGCCAGTTTAATTCATTTTACTTCAAGAAGAAACAACTACAGGAAAAACCTAAACTTTTAGTTGAGTGCTATTTATAAAGACTGAAAGAAAATTGGGCCATATTTTCCTCTCCTGGTTCTCCTTTGAAAGTCACTTTTCAGTCTACGTAAAAGGGAATAAAAATTATGTGAATATTTCATTAGAGAGAGGATAATAGAAAAAAGGTAATATATAAAGACAAAACATAAAGAATAAAATGGGAAGCCTGTGAGATGAACATGGTGTTAAACAGTAACAAAGGAATGAAAATGTGAAATTTCGGAACGTTGCCCCCCTTTCTCCAAAAATATAAAAGGAAAAGAGAAATCAGGATATATATGTATGTTTTATAGCAACCACATGCCTGTGTCTCCTGGCCATTTTCAATTGGTTAATGCAAGTTAGAAGGCAATGATTTTGTCTAAAATTGGACAATCCACTGTTACCACCCTTTTTTTTTTTTTTTTTTTTTTTTGAAGAAACTTTAAAATTAGACTCTAATAACAAGGGACATGGAATCCCTTAGTGGTTCACTTATTGTGACAATAAAGTTACTATTTTTCTGTTACTATCTACTGAATGAATGATGAAATAGTGGAAACTGAATAAGAAACAGTTTCAACATATAATGCTTCAGTTGAGTAGAAGTCTATTTCCCAAGCTTCCATGACCTATGGGGGAAAAAAAAAAAAAGAAAAAGCAATTTGGAAAAGAAAGAACACATTCCTCTAATTTAAACATTTAATCTTCATAAGATAAAAGTTATGTTGAGAAACTTTTAAAGAAAGTTTGTTCTAATGTGTTTATTTTTAAGCAACCTTGATATTTTTTAAAAAGAAAACATAATTGGGCAAGAATGTGAAATCATTCAACAAAAATGTCAAAAATACTTCTGTTTAAATCTAGCAAAAAGAAACTTTGGATGGTTTCACTAGACATTTACCCATTAGCAACCACAGACTGAAAGGAAAAGATTGGTCACTACTTAGAACTGGGGTGTTTATTCATGTAGATCAGTCAGAGGAAACATTGCCCAAACTTTAAAAACATTCCAGTTTAATAGTATGAGGAGAGGAAACGTAAAATATGCTGATGTGTTTTTTCCTATATAACTAAATAAAGCTCAAATTTACCACAACTGCAAAGCTGAAGCAAACCAAGTCTTTAGTTTGCTTTATTGGTTTCAATATGAAGAAGAGAAATTTGCCACGTGTGGGTGGCTTGCACCTGTAATCCTAGCACTCTGGGAGGCTCTGGAGTTCGAGACCAGCCTGAGCAAGAGCAAGACCCCATCTCTAAAAAAAAGATAGCCCAGCATTGAGGTGAGTGCCAGTAGTCCTAACTGCTTAGGAGGCTGAGACAAGAGAATCACTTAAAACCAAGAGTTGAGGGTGTTGTGAGCTATGATATCATGGCACTCTACTCAATGGGGACAAAGTGAGACTCTGTCTCAATAAATAAATAAATAAATAAATAAATTTAAAAATCAATCAAAATGATAACCCCTGATCTTCCCCCATCCCAGAGTCTTTAGTTGTGTTAGCTAAAACATTAGAAACATTTGTTCCTGGAATTCACCAACTCAAATCATATACTTTTTCTTGTTTTTAAATTTATACTTAGATTGACCATCAATAAATATCTTTCTTTGTTAATTTCACCCCTAATTATCTTTCCTTTTATTTTGAATTCCCATGTCACAACATATTCACTGATATGTTAATTTTAGATTCCGCTTCTGGCTTTTTTATAAGTGCATTGTTTGTATACACGAATAAAAGTATAGGAACGTTGGGGGAAGTGGAGAAGCTTAAACTTGAGCATTCACTACTGGTGTTGACAGATGGGAGGTTCATTAAGGATGAGAAACTGAAGGGCTTGCAGGAGAGAATTTTTCCTCAGGAAAGGGAGGCAAACAGTAAAGGGGCAGAGCAAGATGGCTGAAAAGAAACCTGCAGTGATCATCCCTCTGCATGAACCCCGAATTCAACTATCTACACAGGCAAGCACTTCCCCAAGAACCCCAAATCAGATGAGCAATCATACTACCTGGATTTAACATTAAGTCAAGAAAAGGGTCACTTGGAGAGAGCAAAAAGATAGTCTATATTGCCTACACTGCTCCTCCCCACACAGGGCTACACTAGAAAGCCCAGTGGAGAGAGTATGTGTGCCTGAAAGAGCTAGGCCGAGGTGACTGTGGAACCCTGTGAGGTGACTTTGAGATTTTGCACTGAAATTCAAGGCTTCCCTGCAACAGAAGAACACAGTGCAGGGCAGAATTCTGCTGGTGCTCACAGAGGAAGCATTTAGATCAGCTTGACAAGATGGAAAAAAATTCACCCCAAAACCTGAGTTTTGGGGCACTTAGGTCACAAAAGCTGCATTCCTTGGGCATTTCCTGCTGCAGTCCTTGGGCAATTCTTGCTGCTGTGCTAGCTTGGAGCCAATGGACTTGAGGTGCATGTGACCCAGTGAGATGCTAGCCTCTGCAGTTAAGTCAGTGCCTGCGTTCTGTATCCCACAGCCATGAGCAGTACAGCTCAGCAATAGTTTTCTTCCACTTGGGGAAAGGAAAATGAAGAATTCAGAGGACTTTGTTTTGCCAGTTGTGTACCAGCTTAGCCACAGTAAATTAAAGTACCACGCAGACTCCTGAAACTGCTGAGTTCAAGCCTTAGCTCCCTTTGAATAGTTGGAAAGCCTCCTAACAGGGATGAATTCAAACAAGCTGAAACTGAAAAGATTAAAATAAATACCAAATTTTTTAATGCCTAGATTGTGATAAATATTCACAAGCATTAAGGACATCCAGAAAAACATGACCTCACCAAAATAATGATGATGATGATGATGATGATGATGATGTACCAGTGACCAATCCTGGAGTGGTAGTGGTACGTGACTTTTCAAAGAATTCAGAATAGCTATGTAGAAGAAGCTTACTGACCTTCAAGATAATACAGGGAAGTAATTCAGAAGCCTATCAGAGGAATTTTAAAAAAGATTGAAATTAGAAAAAAAAAAAAAAAAGCTGAAATTCTGGAACTAAAGAATTCAATTGAAAAACTGAGAAATGTATCACAGTCTCTCAATAGCAGTATTGACCAAGCAGAAGAAAGAATTAGTGAGACTGAAGACAGGCTATTTGAAAATACACAGTCAGAAGAGTAAAAAGAAAAACATGAATCAAAAAGAATGAAGCACATGTGCAAGAAAATAGCTTCAAAAAAGCAAATCTAAGAATTATTGGCCTTAAAGAGGAAGTCAAGAGAGAGAATAGGATAGAAAATTTATGCAAAGATTTTATAATATAGAGAACTTTCCAAACCTAGAGAAAGATACAAATATTCAGATATGAAAAAGTCATTGGACACCATTCAGATTTAATCCAAACAAAACTACATAAAGGCACTTAATAGTCAAGCTCCCAAGTGTCATGGATAAAAGAAGGTCCTCAGAACAGCAAGAAAAAAAGAAAAACGAGAAAAAGTCTCCCCCCCAAAAGCCTCATAGCCAATGACTTCATGGCTGAACTCTACCAAGCATTCAAAGAATAACTAATACTAATTCTACTTAAACCATTTCAAAAAAATCAAGAAGTAAGGGATACTCCCAAACTTATTCTTTAGAGGCCTCTATCACTCCCCAAACCAGAAAAAGACACAATAAGAAAAGAAAATTGTAGACTAATATTTCTGATTAACATAAATGCAAAAATCCTCAACAACATACTAGCAAACTGAATTCAACAACACATTAAAAATATTATTCATCATTATTAGTGAGATTAATGCCTGAGATGCAAGGATGGTTCATGTATGCAACTCAGTCAATGTGCTACATTATATTAACAGAACAGGCACAAAAACCATATGATCCTTTTAACTGATGCTGAAAAACATTCAGTAAAATTCAACATCCCTTCACGATAAATTATCTCAAAAAACTAGCGATAGAAGGGAATTACTTCAACATAATAAAACCCTATATGACAGACCCACAGCTAGTTTTCTACTAAACAGTGAAATGAAAGCCTTTTCTCTAAGATCTGGCAAGACAAGGATGCCCACTTTTAGCACTATTATTCAAAATAGCACTGGAATTCTACCTAGAACAATTAGACAAGAGAAAGAAAGAAAGGGCACCCAAATTGGAAAAGAAGAAATCAAAAGTGTTACAAGAATGAAAAGCAAATCCAATGTACTCAATACTAATATGAAACTAGTAGACAATCCAATGCATGCCCAAATGAGAGAAAAATTCATTTCAATTCAAGTTGGAGGGAGCCGTACAAGGGAGGAGGACAGGGTGGGTGCTCTCACTGAATGGGCCCGGAGGGGGGTGTTGGCACACCTTTTATGTGTGGGATATAACCACAACACAAACTCTCCCTAACAAAATCAAATATTTTGACCTTGTTGCTTGTATCCTCACATTAACCTGAAATAAATTTATTTAAAATTAAAAAAATTATCATTGCAGATGATATCATCTTATATCTAGAGAAATCTACAGACTTCACCCTAAAACTATTAGAAATGATAAATCCAGTGAAGTTACAGGATACCAAACCAACATACAAAAATCAGTAGCATTTCTATATGCCAACAATAAACAATCTGAAAAAGAAACTAAGAAATTATTCCCACATACAATAGCTACAAATAAAATAAAACACCTAGGAACAAACTTAACCAAGAAGTGAAAATCTCTATAGTGAAAACTATGAAACATTGTTGAAAAAAATTGAAGAGGACATACAAAAAATAGATATTGATCAGAAGAATCAATAATGTTAAAGCGTCCATATTGCCCAAAGCATGTCTACAGATTAAATACAATCTCCATCAAAATACCCATGACATTCTTCATGGAAATAGAAAACATAATCCCAAAATGTATATGGAACCACAAAAGACCCAGAATAGGAAAAGCGTTCCTGAGCAAAAAGAGCAATACTGGAGAAATCACATTACTGACTACAAAGTATACTATAGAGCTGTAGTAATTCAAACAGCATGGTACAGGCATAAAAATAGATACACAGAACAATGGAACAGAAGAGACAACACATAAATAAATCCACACATTATCTACAGTCAATTTATCTTTGAAAAAAGTGTCAAGAACACACCATGGGGAAAGGATCATCTCTTCAATAAATGATGCTAGAAATACTGAATATCTACATGCAGAAGAAAGAAACTAGAAATTTATCTCTTACTATATACAAAAACTGAATCAAAATGGAATAAAGACATAAATCTAAGACCTGAAATGTAAAACCATTAAAAGAAAACTTTGACGAAATACTTCAGGACATTGATTGGTCTGGGCAAGAACTTCTAGAGTAATACTCCAAACACACAGGAAACCAAAGCAAATTTTTTTTTAAAAAAATGGGCCAACATGTATATGAAAAAATGTTCATCATCATTGTGAGATAAATGCAAATAAAAACTACAATGAGATATCATCTCTCTCCAGTTAAAATGACTTTTATCAGAAAGACACATAATAATGAATTCTGATGAGGACATGGACAAAGGAGAACCTCTGTATATTGTTAGTAGGAATGTAAATTATTATAACCACTATGGAGAACATATGTAGTTTCCTCTAACAACTAAAAACAGAACTACAATATGACCCAGCAATCTCATGGCTAGGTATATATCCAAAATAGAATTCAGTATATAAAAAAGATATCTACACTCCCATGTTTATTGCAGCATCATTCACAACAACCAAGATCTGAAGACAATCTAATTGTGTATCAACAGATAAATAGATAAAGAAATTTTGGCACATATACATAATGGAATATTACATGGCCATAGAAGAGAATGAAACTCTGCCATTTGTAACAACATGGACCAAATTGGAGAACATTAAGTGAAATAAGTCAAACACAGAAAGACAAATCTTCCATATTTTTACTCATATGTGGAGGGTAAATATTAAAACAGTTGATCTCATGGAGAGAAGTAGAATGATGGTTACCAGAGCCTGGAAAGGTTAGTGGGGAGGAGGGAATAAACTGGGGATGATATCCAATGTACTCAATACTATTATGAAACCAATATATAATCACTTACACATTCATATGAATGATAAAACACAAATATAGTCAAGCAAGAAGGATGGGAGAGAAGAGAGGGGGCAGGGGGAGGGCGAGTGAAAGGAGGAGGGAGGCATCTGGTGGAATCTTGCCTAATGTGCACAATGCAAGTGTACACTTCAAAATAACTAAGAGTAAATTATAAATGTCTTACCACAAAAAATAAGTGAGGTGATTGTTATGTTAATCAGTTTGATTTAGCATTCCATATTGTATGTCAAATCATCACATTGTACCCCATAAATGTTATGATTTAATAAAAATTAAATTAAGAAAAAGTAAAGGGGGGATGGTTAATGGGTGCAAAATTATAGATAGATATTTAGATATAATGAACAATATTTAGGGAGGGGAGTGGAGGGGATTACAGTGTATGGCACAACTCTTAAGGACAGGACACAATTATAAGTGGGACTTTGCCTAACAAATGTAATCAGTGTGAACTGGGTCTTTGTACCCTCAATGAATCACAAACAACAAAAAAAAAATGAACAATATTTGACAGCACAACAAAATGACTATATTTCAAGATAAATTAGTGTATACCTTAAGATAAGAAAAAAGAAAGAAAAGGGAAGAAGGCAGACAAATTAGGTCCAGTAACACAGATTTGGAAATAAGAGAGGACAGACTTCAGTGAATGTTACATAGCGACAGGGAACTCTGTGCCTAGCTAAGCCTCATTAAGTCATTTGTGAATCTTTTGGTCATGGGTACAAGTTGTAGTCAAAGTGAAGTTATTATTAAGAAATATAAAGTATTTTTCATAATAAATAAATAGCACTGGAGCAAGCAGCACAGTTTTGGTCCCTGTGTGATTTACATAGCATGAAAGAGGCAACCAGAAAGCATTCTTAAATGGACTTGGCTCTAGGCTGCAGGAACATCTGTACAGCCTGGGAGTCAAGAGGGCATCATTTGTGGGGGCAATGGTGCTCTGCTAAGGAGCTGGTGAGTCAAAGTTCTCAATTCCTTCAGTGAAGGATAGGTAACTTTGGGGTGTCACAGGGGTATGGGGAGTTTTCACTGCACGTCTTTACAGAGACAGATTTCTCCATGGAGAGCTATGAAATGATGAGAAGATAATAGCAGGTGTTAGGTAATAGCCAATAGAATTTACTTGTGTGCACATGAGATGCCTTGAGGGGTATCTCAGGAATAACCAAGGAGGTGAGGGGCCTTTGAGTAGACTGTAAATCCTATAAGAAAGGGGAGAGAGAGAGAGACCCCCGACCTACAGTTTATTTAATAGAAATTTATTGTAAACCTTGGCTTGACATAGAAAACGTAATGCTATTCTGTGCTATATACTTGATCTTCCTCAAGAAAATGTGTCAAAGCATGAACAACTGGTGAGTATAAGTAAAGGATATGTTATCTGACAACCAAAAATGTGTGAACCCTCCTCAGCTGCAGAACTTGGAATAGGACTAACTCCAGTGTGAAGGATGGTGATTTTATTAACAAGTGTGTTTACCTCTAACACACTTGTTTTGTTCCCTACATCCGTGTTTCAGGAGGTGGTGTGTTAAGGGAGGGCTTTCTTTGGGAAAAACAATGCTAATTTAGGAATATGCTTTTCTTTTTGGTAATGTCTTTTCCCCACTTCTGGATATTGCAGGTATAAATTCAACAATATGTCAGTATCAATGTTATTGATTTGACATTTTTATATTTAAGAGAAGTATTCTTTTATGGTAAATTAAAGCCAATTAGTTTGGATTAAACAAGTTACAAAACAAAAGTATCTTTGACCTCCCTAGAAAATTCAGATAAAATATTTTTACCATGTTAGGTATTCATTAGCTAATTTATAGTATGTGTAATAAGATTTAAGTCTTAAGAAAACTCATTTGAATACTGATTATTCAATATTTTTATTCAAAACTCATTATTTAAGAGGTATTTAGAATTTAGATCAATTTATTTTACAAAATATTTGAATCAGATTGTCAAAAACATGATTTTTTTGAGAAATGAAAAATAAAAAGAAATATTTCAATTTCTAATATAACAAAATAGCCTCATTTTCTCACCCTGTATTTTGATGTCCTTCTTATAATTCCTCTAGTTAAGTCCTCCTTTATTTCTGTTATTAGGATTTGTTTCATATGGATTCTGAAATGATCTTTTTTAGCATTTTAGGCACACATGAAAATAATAAGAATAATGAGAATAGGAATAATAGCTAACAATTGCCAATTCTGACTTTGGACCAGGAATAATGCTAAGCACTATGTATATATTATATCCTCTAATTCTCACAGCCCTATTATTTCATTGCCATTATCATCTCCATTTTGCTGTTGAAGTATAAGGCACACAAAGGTTAAATAATTTCCCCAAGGTCTCAGCAAATGCATAGCTGAAATTTGACCCTAACCTGTCTGAATCCAGAGCTTCCACTGTAAACTCTTCTGAAGTTCTAAAAGAGAAAACAATTTTAATGTGCTTTATGAAATGAAATTAAAAGGCTTAGTGATTCATATATCACTTTACTACTATTTCAACAAACTACTAAGGACATTCAGGAATAGCTCATCATCAAAGTGAATCCACACATTGTCACTACAAACTGTACTCCTTTTGAGCAAAAATATATTATAGTGAGTTAGAGAACATTGCTGTTTTAGCCACTCTCTTTTTAACTGAATTTCCAGAATTTGAGGTTCTTTATTTCCCAGTGAGTCATTTTATTGCTGCCCACAGGACATTAACTCTTTGTAAACAATAATTAACTTTACAATACTTGTAGCCACTCACTTCCATCTGTTGAGTTGTATGCTCACTAAGAGCTGCTTGTTTTTGATCTTATTGATGTATTTTTTATTATAAGTATTAAATGTAATTAAATATTATATAAAATAATAGCAATGAAAATATGAAGTAGATTCTATAAAAATTAAGTTAAAATCTTTGGAAAGACTCAATAAACTTGATTTCCTAAAAAAATGAAAAATACAATTGAATTAAATATGAGCCAATGTGCCTATAAAGTCATGGAAAAATAATAAAATAGTGGAAGAAATAGTGCACAATTTTTTGTACCACTTTTAAAGGTATATTTTGGGCAAGAAGGTAAATCCACTCTGTTCTATCTAGATCTACATTAACTAATAAGTAAGTGAGATGTTGATTAAATATGTAAAATATACATATCATTTTTAAGAATAATTCTCCATTTATACACCTTTTTCAATTTCCTACAAAGTACTGGGGGGTTGATTATTTCAGCTTGCACTGTACTTTTGAGTTAAAATCTATTTGGAACAATAGTATTTTTAAATTCTTAGTATATTTCTTAGAACAAAGATAGAAAAAGACATAAGAGTTTCTGAAATACGGCTCGACGCCTGTGGCTCAAGCGGCTAAGGCTCAAGCCACATACACCTGAGCTGGCGGGTTCAAATCCAACCCCGGCCTGTCAAACAACAAAGATGGCTACAACAAAGAAATAGCTGGGTGTTGTGGCGGGTGCCTGTAGTCCCAGCTACTTGGGAGGTGGAGGCGGGAGACTCGCTTGAGCCCAGGAGTTGGAGGTTGCTGTGAGCTGTGATGCCACAGCACTCTACCCAGGGCAACAGCTTGAGGCTCTGTCTCCAAATAAATGAATAAATAAATAAAAATTTCTGAAATACTATTTATTTTGGACAGATTATAAGGAAGTTAGTGGAAACATTAAACCAACATCAATTTAAAATAAACAAAAGGCTGCCAGGAGTTTGACTTAACCACTCAGCATTGACCTTGCTCCATAAAATGATAAGATACCCATGACTCTCTCTGATCAAATGTTGATACAAAACAAATGAAAAAAGGAATCTTCTTAAGATGTTTCAAATATCTTTTGAAACAAATATCTTCTCTGGTACGTGAGACCAAAACTGGACTTGCAAGGTACAGATGCACCCAACTGTTATACTGAATTGGCCAACTATAGAGGCCTATGTGATCGTGGGACCTATGAGCTAAGTAAGAGGTGTTTCAGTTTTTCATTCGATACTTTCACTCTGCAAATACATTTTCATTGCCACTCCTAGACTCTCCTTGACTTTCCAGCAGTTGTAGAATCTCCTCCACAGTCTGTTAGTCTACCTTTCCTTCTTCCTCTCCCTTTGTCACTCTTTCCTTGCAATCTCAATTATAGTTTTCTCTGTTTAAAATTCATGATGCTTTGCCTCAAAGAAAGGCCACTGACCACCTATAAGGAAAAAGTGTGTTTGTCTTGAACTAGGAGAAATAAAATGCTGTGACAGATGTTTAGGGGTGGTGAGTATTTCAGAGGGTTTAACATGCTGGGAGTGTAGAAGAATGAGATTGAAAAGGGAATTTGGAGGCCAAGTTATATGAGGATATTAAAACAAATTCCACTATAATGATTTCTCTTTCTACATGCATAAGCTTTGAAAATGCCAAACATTGTAATTGCATTAAAAATTATGCTCTTTTATAAATATAAATAGAAAAAGTCATTTTTCATAGCCATGAGCTAAAAATTAATAGTAAAAGTGAACGTAAAAATATACTTAATATTTAGGTAAATTTCATTTATGTCAAGTCCCAAGATAAACAGAATTCATTTATTAACTCACAAATTATGACTCTTTTTTCTTTGCATTTCTTGTTGCTCCTCACATTTTAAAGCATCCCCTTGTTCTGTAGCTGGATCTCTCCTTTTCCTTTTTCTTTTTGTTTCCACCTCTGCAAAAATTTGGGGGTTGAACATTTTTTTTCCATGATATAAGATAAAAACGTCTATGGGAAATAAGTGATTCATGGATCTAAACAAAAACAATTTCCTGGAATTGTTATAGTAATATTATCTTGCATTATTTAACTTCAATCTAAAGGGATCATCTTAAAATTTCCACAATGTCTTATGACTAGTGGACCTATGACCAATGGTGTGATGACAGAGAGGTGAGGTATGAGCATCCATTGGACCTCTGAGGACCATTAAAGAACTTGGAAATCGATCAATTAAGGCAGTCTGCCAACCATTTGATTCTGCTGATCATAGTTCCCAGCTATTAGCCTGTAATTTCTTCGTCTAGTATTCACATACAGAATTATTTTTAAAAACATTATTTTTCTATTGATTTTATTATGAAAAAAGAGAAAAGAGTTGATTTGAGTTTTCAATTTTGATTCCTCAGCCTATCTCTGTTTTAGTTGGTCACCTCCTTCTGTTTTATCCACCAATCACAAGAATCCAGAAAACTGCCAAAGGAAATGGGAAAACAGGGTAAAATTCTGTCTATCCCATACTGGTTCAACTCTGTTCTGCCTTATGGCTGTCAATTTGGTATAATCTTTGATTTCTTTTGTAGACCTCAGATCAAATGTTATTTCCTCAGGGAACCATTCCCTGACCAGCCAACCTAGTAACATGACCCTGCCCAACTCTCATCACACCTTGAGCTTCTGTCCTACATGAAGGACATTATTTTCCCGGCATTATCTTCATAGGAAACACAATAATAAAAAGAGAACGTATTGTTCTCCCAATATGAGCCAAAGACTGTTAATGGTGTTTTACATGTAGTTAGTCAATTGATTCTCATATATTTCTTTGAAATAGGAACTGATGTGTGCCCTCTTTGAATAAGTAGAAATAAGTACTAGAGGTAAAGTAATTTGCCCAAGATTATACATGCAGTGCTGGGCTAGCTCCAAGAAGATGGGCTTCATAGCCTGCCTTCCCACTAGAGTCACCATCCTGAATAAGACTAAACTTTTTTTCTTATTTTTCCACTAATGTGCACAAAACCGTAGCTACGCAGAGAGGTTATACAATTAATGCTGTATTTGCAGAAAGAATGAATGAATGAGAAAGTGAATGTTACAAGCATGTAGGAATTAGGAAATAAGTTAATTCTATACAACATCTTAAACCTGGATCAGCAACGTTCCAGAAAATTCAAATTAGCAAGGATAGGCAAGGTCAGGATGTGGTTAATTAGTGTAACATAACAGGGAACTAGCTTTATGCTGAACCTTTAAAATCATTTTATTCATCCTGATCTGTAAGAATTTTCATGTTGAACCTTCTTCCCATAGCATTTCATATCCCTGACCTTTTATGAGCCTTTTTGATAAAATGAGCATTCCAAGGTCATAGTTTGAATTTTTTTACAGTATCACTGTTATTTATTTTTAGTCATAGAGGGAGGAAAGCCTACATCAAAATTCTGTTTCTCATAGAAGGTAATATTATTACCATGTTAGAAAGATCTAAGTAAATGTTTGATTAAATTGCCAGAAGAGAGGCTATTGGTAAAAACTGCTAAACCATACCATGCTGTGTTAAGCGACACTATTCTTAGAAGGAGGTATGATTTCTATTTAAAATTATTGGTGATGGCTTATGTGCACAATGTGGAGGATGAGATAAAGGACAGAGCAGAAGTTTGGGAATAAAATAAGACTGCATAAAGTTATACAACTGGCTTAAAGGGAAATAGAAAGTTAAAAATGAAAGTCTTTGCTTCAATTTTCTGTTCCATGGGCCAGAGTCTGTCGGGTGGTGTGTAAATAAAGCATAGATAAGACACATTTTGAACTACAATTTTTAAAGCAGTGGCTTTTAAATCAGTGTTTGCCAGCAAGGTTTGGGGGGACAGACAAGGCATAAAAGCCCCAAACCAGCCAAGCTGCAGAGGCAACCCGTTCTGGACCATTTTCATTGTGTTGGAAGCTTTCCTATCGATTTCCTATCTATCCTCAATAAACCATTGCTCGATTGCTTTAAAATTTTTTTTCAAATAATGTATTATTTTGGGAGAAGTATCTCTGGAAAACTGATAGAATTTAGAGTTCCCTCCAATTTCAGGCTTTGGAAACATTACTATTATTTGAAAAAATATATTATTTTATAAAAAATATATGTAACAAAAATTAGTTTATGAAAATCAGAGCTATTCAGATTGAATATTCCATCTGCTCACTGCCTTTTTTCATGTGGCTCTAGAGACCTTCAAAGCACTATAAACATGGGCATCAGCGCACTAGGAAGACAGACTTAGCAACTATTTTTCAACGTGGTAACATTTATGAAGTTTAAAATGACTACAACTCAATAGCAAAAGCATAATTCAACTTTATCTTTTAAGCACAAAAGCTGATTTGTATGAAGTATATCTAAGATATAATTATTTTTCTTATCATTGACCACCTAAAGCTTATAAAAACCTCACAAAACTTTTCCTTTTTTCTTCTAGCTTCTTTGAGGTATCATTGACAAACAAAAAATGTATATATTTAAAAGGTACATGACAATTTAGATACATGCACACATTGTGAAGTGATGGAAATGTTAATCAAGTTAATTAACAGTGAACATGTGAGTGGTAAGAATACTTAGGATCCACTCTCATAGTAAATTTCAAATTTCAAGTATACAATATACCATTATTAATTGTAGTCATGATGCTGTTCATTGGAATGGCAGAACTTAAAGTCATCTTATAACTGAAAGTGTATGTTCTTTGACCAAAATCTCCTCTATTTTCCCTACCCCCTGAACCCCTAGTAGCCACCATTTTATTCCCTGGTGTTTGTTGTTGTTGTTGTTGTTGTTTTCTTTTTGGTTGCAGTTTGGCCAGGGGTGGGAGGGTGGGTTTGAACCCACCACCCTCGGTATATGGGGCCGGTGCCCTACTCACTGAGCCACAGGTGCTGCCCATATTCTCTGTTTTTAAGAGTTTGACTTTTTTAGGTTTCACATACAAGTGAGATCATGCAGGGTTCACCTTTCTGTCTCTGGCTTATTTCACATAGTGTAACATCCTCCTGTTTCATTCATATTGTTGTAAATGGAAGAATTTTCTGGTTTTTAAACAATTATACCACTACACATACACACGCACTTTTTATTCCATTCATCTGTTAACATTTAGGTTGTTTCCATAATTTGACTATTGTGAATAATGCTGCAATGAATACGGGAGCACACTCACTTCATTTGTTTTGGGAAGTACCCAGAAGAGGTATTTGTTAAATCATATGGCAGCTCTATTTTGAATTTTTGAGGAACATTTATACTGTTTTTCATAAGATTGTTCTAATTTGCCTTCCCACCAACAGTACATGTATACAAGGGTACCTTTTTCTCTATACCCTTATGGACATTGACTTTTTGGCTTTTTGATAATAGCCACTCTAACAGATGCGAGGAGATATCTTATTGTATTTTTGATGTGCATTTTTCTGAGGATTAGTGAGGTTGTACACCTTTTCGTATCCCTGCTGGTCATTTGTATGTCTTCTTTGAAAGATGTTTATTCAGGTCCTTACCATTTTTGTTTGCTATTACTTGTGTGATTTCTTTATATATTTGTATGTTGATACTTCATGAAATATGATTTGCAAATATTTTCTCCCATTCCATACATTGACTTTTCATTTTGTTGATTGTTTCCTTTGCTATACAAAAGCTTTTAAATTGAATGCAATCCTACTCATTTATTTTTACTTTTGTTGTGTGTGCTTTTGGTGAAATATTCAAAAAGTCATTACCAAGACTAATGACAAGGATATTTTCCTGTAAATTTTCTTCTAGCATTTTTATAGATTCAGGTCTTACCTTTTGAATTATTAATCTATTTTTGGTTGTTTTGTATATGATGTAAGATAAAGATCTAATTTGAATCTTTTGCATATGAATAATGATTCACAATTTATTGAAATGTCTGTCCTACCTCCATTGTGTAATTTTGGCATTTTTGTCAAAAAATATTTGACAACACATTCCTCTGTTTATTTCTTGGCTTATTATTCTATTTCATTGGTCTATATGTCTACTCATATGCCAGTATCACACTGTTTTAATTACTGTAACTATGTAATACAATTTAAAAACAGGAAGTGTGATGTTTCTGGGTTTGTTCTTCTTACCCAAGTTTGCTTTAACTATTAGAGGTTATTAGTGGTTCTGTATGAATTTTAGAATTTTTTTCTATTTCTGTGAAAAAATGCCATTGGAGTTTTGATAGACATTGTATTGAATCTACAGATTAACTTGGGTATTGCAAACATTTTAGCAACATTATTTCTTCCAATCTATAAACATAAGGTATCTTTTTTATTTATTTAAGTCGTCTTCTGTTTTCTTTATCAACGTTTCATAGTTTTCAGTGTACAAATCTTTCTCCTACTTGATGAAATTGATCCCAAAGTATTTTATTCTCCTTCATGTGTTGTAAATGGGATAATTGTTAGTGCATAGAAATACAACTGATTTTTCTTTCTTTCTTTCTTTTTTTTAATTGTTGGGGAATCATTGAGGGCACAATAAGCCAGGTTACACTGATTGCATTTGTTAGGTAAAGTCCCTCTTGCAATCATGTCTTGCCCTCAAAAGGTGTGGCACACACCAAGGCCCCACTCCCCTCCCTCCTTCCCTCTCTCTGCTCTTCCTTTCCCCACCCCTCCCTCCTTCTTTCTTTCTCTGTTCTCCCCTTCCTCCACCCCCACCATGACCTTAATTGTCATTAATTGTCCTCATATCAAAATTGAGTACATAGGATTCATGCTTCTCCATTCTTGTGATGCTTTACTAAGAATAATGTCTTCCACTTCCATCCAGGTTAATA
>CAUYPK010080643.1:0-29538 GCA_963574355.1 Loris lydekkerianus
GTGAAATGAAGTGGGAGGGCTTTTGATTTCTGCCCTTTTGTTTGTAGGGTCCTTAAGCCGGACTCGTGGGGGGAGGGGAGACTCCCGTCCGCTTGGTGATGGATTTTGTACCTTTTGTTTGCGTCCTTGTGGTCTCAGCTCGTCTTGGTGGTGTTGATGTGCGATCTCCAACCTTCTCTCCTGGTATAGCTCAAATCCTCCAGGTTACTTACTAAATTTCCATCCTTTAACTCTCCTTCTGGACGGGAGCCTCTGTGAAAAGCTGGCATCAGTCCGCCATCTTGTCTCCCCCCCCTCCTTCCCTTTCTGACCGACTGACGTGCACACTTCTAGCACTGTGGTGTTGCCTAGTCTCTCTGTCTGGCTGCCCCTCAGTCACGAGATGATTTCCCAGCAGCTCCCATTGTTGCATTGTGGAATGTGACGGTGTGATTTGCACACTGGGGCCAGTGGAAAGGATCTTCAGTGCTCTCTGTGCTCCATAGGGTGCCAGTTCCTATTCATCTCTCTCTCCTGGACGCTTAGAGACTTTGCAAAGTATCCGCTTCTTCTTGGGCCAGTCTCCACTGCTGCTCGGTGACACTGCACACCCTGGCCTTCCTTCCTGGTGTGCACTTTTCTCTCTTCTTTACACAGATCATTTTTACTTCTTCAAGTCTCAGTTTAAAGGTCAGTGTCACTTTGGCATAATTCCTTCATCTTGTCCATTTCTTTGAGACTGATCTGGTTCTCTTTCCTGTACTCTTTGTCAATGACATCTTTACAGTAATCAAAGTAGAGAACCATGGATCAGATTCTTCTCCGTATACTTCACGGGAGCCAAGCCCAGTCCATCCTTCCTTCCTAATGAGAAGCACGAAGGCCCTGCATGGCTGTGGGGCAGACGGGCACGTGGCTAACAGGGTGGAGAACAGACTTGGGGAGAAGGGCAAAGTCGTACTGTGGTAAGACTGATATCTGGCGCAGAGTGAGTTCTTTATAGCAATCAGGGATGCAGGGAGAAAGTAGGAGAGAGGAATACATTTTGTTATCCATCTGAGTAGCGTTAGAAATGGTTTAGCCACATTAAGGTAAAGAGGAGGGCGAAGAAGGACTTGTCCCCAGATCCTGGGGGCAGAGCTGGGTAGTTTGCCTTCCTGACATTTAATAATTAACCACACTATGCATTAACCTGTACCCCGTAACTACTGTGCCGTGAAATGAACCCTTACTGATTTTACCTGCCTATGGTATTGTTAGGATAAGAGTAAGTCCTGAAGAGAGGGAAGAGGGGTCACGTGATGAGGCAGGTCACCTGCGAGTGTCCACTCTGACCTGCTATAAATTTATCCTGGACGTCTGAGCCAATGGCCAGTTCTGCAGTTTGGTAAATTAGTTTTCTCTTGAGTTTTTGTCTTTCAGAATATGTATGAAGAGATAAATTTAATAGTTGTTTAATGCCATTGATTTATTATGGTGCTAACTAGAAGACAGTAGTTAATGGATTCACTTTAGCTGGGGGAAAAAAACTGGTTTTCATCATTTTTAAATTCTAAGACTGAAATTTAGTAATAAGAGCAATAGATTCTACCTCTCTATTTGAGAGCTGTAAGGATAACTCCTGCATTCATCTCAAAAATTATATTCACTACAAACTGTGCTATTTCCAAGGCCCCGTGTTCTAGTGGGTGGAGGTGGGAAGTGCACAAGACCCTCAGAAACCCCCTCATCCTCCAGCCCATCAGGGAGACAAAGAGGAACACTGGTCATATGCAAAATATGTATTGAAGTTTGCATAAGGATATTCTAAGTCAAGGTGCCTGGACCATTATTTCACCTGGAGATTTTGTACACATTAAAATAATTAGGAATTTAAATAAAATGAAAATACATTTTTGGACAGTGAGCATGCCTAGACACCATCTGAGTTTGCAGAGAAAGGTGGTTGAAATCAGGCTTCCACACGATTTTGAACCTGCAGTTTCTTATCTCCTTGAAAAGATTTAGACGTACTTCAGCCTGAGGGCAGCTCTCCACCTCAGGTGCTTCCATGTGACTGATCCTTGTCAATCAGTTGACTCAGCCTCCTAATGTGGTGGGTAATGTGGGCACTGCCTCAGGCCACAGCCTCCAAATTATGGGCATAGAAATGTGTAATGCTAGCTCAATAGTCCAGCAACACATAAGAAAATCAGGCGCAATAATTGGGGCTTGACCACTAGGGTAGCCATGTAGAAAACACGTGGTTGATCAATTCTGTTGCCTATCCTGTGTGCACATCATGATCCCTGTTGGTGGGAGATCAAGGAAAGAGCCACGTCTGTGTCTCCTTTCTTCTCTTCTCTAAAACCACATCATTTAAATGCGTGCTGGGCATTGTGGTAGGTGCCTGTGGTCCCAGCTACTGGGGAGGCTGAGGGAAGAGAATCACCTAAGCCCAGGAGCTTAGGTGTGAGCTGTGATGCACAGCACTCTACCAAGGGCAATAAAGTGAGGCTTTGTCTCAACAAAAATAAAATAAAATAAACACTTGCATGAGTACGTAAGTGGAGAACAACTTTGGATACTTTGGTTATAAAAATGCCCAAACTCCCTGAACAATCCTGTTCAGCTGGGTGATTATAGAAAGCTAAGAACTGGAAACATTGCCCAGGGACAGACTGGAAACTTGGTCACAATTTTCAGTTTGAGCCACACACCTGTGACTGACTTCTTATTTCTGAGAAGTCAGTTACATTTTCATATTCCATCGATAAAATAGATGAAGGGGAATATTCAGAGGGATAAGAGAAAAATCACAATGATAGAGGTGCAGTCATGACCAATCCTCGGTGACAGGAAGTGAAATCGTGTTGCAATAGTCAGAATGCGGTACCTCGGAGGATGTCCACTTAATGTGCATCCCACAAGCCAGCTCATCCTCTGTTCTCCACTAATGTGCTGAAGCTGCTCCTGTTTTAGTAGGTGAATGGACTCCGTCTTCAAGAAAGGGCAGTTGTGATTCAGTAGGGTTTTCTGAAAACTGGAAATTATAATACATCGTTGATGTATGCAGGAAATATTGTTCAGTGGTTTCTTTTGAGATCAATCAAATCACATTGTATAAGATGCAGATTCTGGGACCTTTTTATCAGCTTCATGTTCATTTTCCATTGGTTTAATGGCAGTCACTTGATGGGCATTGAGGGAAATTCTAAGGATTGCCTCAATTCTTCAGGAAAGGCTACTTGACAGCACCCTGTAGGGACACCGGCCTTCTACTCCACCCTTTCCCCTGTCCCTCAGGAACTTAGTGACCCCCCTATGTAATGGAATTTTCATATGTGCAGTGAAAAATGCCTCATCCCTCAAGAGACCGTATTTCAATATAACTGCAAAGGCTTTTAGTCTCAATGTGAAATAACCGAGTAAACTTCAAATATCTGAGAGAGAGCACCACATACAGGCATAGATAACGGGTAGCTAATTCTTATCTAAGGGCCGAGATGTTCTTGGAATGTAAGAAGGGGGTTATAAAGGCTCTGTTAATGCACTTTGGAGGTCGGGAGGAAGGAGTGAGGCTGCGTGGGAGAGCAGGCTGACCTGTGCTGACCTGTGCTGCTCCTGGTAACACACACACCATCCTCAGGCATTACAATTGAACTCAGTAACAAAGAAATCTGTAGGCGGCAATTCATTGCTCTGTACTGAGTGAAATGGCTGCTGCGTTTTAGATTTTACACACGTTTTCAACACAAACCTTCATTTTTTTCCAGCAATGATATTGTTTAGCAATATTCTCTAATCACGTTTTCCTAGTGAGAATACCAGTCCAATGCTGATGTCCTAATTGCTCAATTACAAACACCCGTTCCTGTTTGCCCTTTCACCCTCCAAACTGCCGTCCGTTGACTGTATTGATGACCCAGTGCAATGTGTTACAGAGAGATTGGACCAGCAGTTGCTAACTGATCAATAATTTCTTACCAAGAATGAGTTGGTTCTGTTTCAGACAGTATTCGATTTCCTTCTCAAAACTAAATCATTTTCATGATGAAAGTACGGTTTACATGGCTTGTCCTAGTCTCTAATTACTAATTCAAAACAACTCCTGAGGACAATGTTGGCATTTGACACCATTCTAGAGAGAGTAGAATCAGTGAAAATATTCATTTCTCTATCTGTAAAAACAATACACTATATAGTGATAGTGTAATGAAAGAACCAGGAATTCTTGGGTTTATAACTTCTACTGGATACCCTTCAAGAACTATATGGACTGAGTTTCCTTGGCTTTTATAACAGTTTCAGTAAAATTTACCAATATTAATTCAGCTAAAGCACCAGGTAGCTGAGTTTAGATTTAAAGCTTACCACTTTATTCTAAACTTGACCCAGGGATATTTTCACCAATTATAAACTTGAATGACACCAAATAGTTAAAATAATCATGCAAAAATTGAGTATATCTTACAATATAAAATAGTAGGATTCTATCTTACATAATTTATATTTTGGATAATTTGTCCTATCAGAATTTTTTTCTTTTTTTTTATTAGTGGATCTTCTTACACTTCAATTATTATTTGCAGCTAAAGTTCTGATTTTGTGCTTTACTCTGAGGACAATCTTAAACTCTTGGTAGACTATAGTAGTCTTCCAGAAGAAACAATATGTGTTCTAGTTGAATAATCTATCAGCCGGTCTCCATTCTAACAGTCACTAGACTTTTCCGTTAGGAAAATCAGTGCTGCTCACATTTTCTAAGCTTCTCAGCTAGTAAATATTTCCTCTCTTTCTTTTTACCCTGGAACAGATGCTTACAAAAGAATGGCTGTGAATTTCAGAAATCAGTAAGCCAATTACTTAATGGGAAATGATTAAGACAGAATATGTTTATTAAAATACGCATACACAGTGCAGCATTCTTATCGAACTGGCTAAAAAATGAACTATCCTTTTTTTTCATGAAAAAAAGATTTTATTGAAGCAGCAAAATATTTGAAATCATATAATTCCACAGCATTAGGAGAATATGGACAGATTTGTTTCTCCTAAGTAACATTCGTTCCCTAGTGGATACTAACAGAGCTCTGTCCTCTGCCCGGTGCTGAAAGGTATAAGGAAATTTTCAAAAGCTTGGGCTTCTCCAAGGACAGAGTTCCTAGCTTGAGAGCCCTGAGGTTGACATAGGTGGTGAAGGGGCAAGGCAGCTTGGGAACGCTGGCCAAAGGTTTGGGCATGTGCTTAAACGCCTGCAGTGGGCTGGGTGAGCTGTCTCTGATTAGAGAATGGCGAAGAGTTTCAAGCAGGGTTCAAGATTAGCTTGGAGGATGGACCAAGAATTTACAGTGATGCATGTCCACAAGTTCTATTATAACTACACACAGCATCATCATCTTCTTCTGAACAATCCAATCATAATGACTCCAATACCTATGGCTGGAATTAAAAAAAAAAAAAAATCTGTTAATCAAACCCTAATTTACAAAAAGCTCAGGTTCCAAATTTTAATTCTACATGCTAAGTTTTATTCCAGAAAAGAATAGAAGTCAGCAATGGTAAACAGTTATACAACGACCAAACAGTAACCTGTTCAGAAATAATTAAAGGTAACAACAACAACAACAAAAAAAATGTTTGCAATAGATTCATGGACTTCTTCCTCTACCAGGACACACCGCAGGTTTGGTGTTCTCCTTATTCTGGTCTCCTCCTTGAACTCGGGGGGCACAGGGAGCACTTTCTGTGTTTTCTCACTCTGACACGGAGTGTGGGGAAAAGCAGGCAGACTGTGACGGCAGGTAGAGGAGCCAAGGGCCAGGAGAGAGGCACCCAGTGGAGACTGTCACCCAGAAACAATTTCTAAAATAGGACAGACTGGAAAAACAATCATCATTTATTTACTTGTTTAAAATGTAAGTCATAAGAAAACTTTGGGGATTTTTTTTTAAGGTTCTTTAGTAAGCTGAGAGAACATACACAGACCAGCAAATGACTATGGCAGGCAAAAGGCCGGCCAGGGGGTAACAAAGGCGTCCAGCTTCCTCTCCAGGAACTGCCGTGCTAAGAAATGACTTCGCATTGTCCAAGCATCGTGACTCATGATGACACAAACTGCTTGGGGAATTTTGCAACTCTCGGCGTTCTGTACGTTTTCATACTTAGGTTTGATTGGGGATTTCTGAGCCAAGAGGATGGCTGACTATGTTACCAAGCCTTTTTATAGCTTGTCCTTTAGTCCATCAGAGCAGCTTTTAGAAAACTAGTTTCATAGTGTCTTTGAAAATCCCCTGTACTTTGCATGAAGGAAATTCTAAAATTGCTGTTTGTTTCTACTTTAAATTTCTTCAAAACAGTGCTACAATCCTCCTTATAATAAGCAAGATATTCTAAAATGTTGAAAAAGATGGAAAGAAACATATAAGAACTCAGAGGTGTCTAAATACGTTTGAAAAGCTGTGGAAGTATTCCTTTCAGGCGTTAGACAGTGTTGCTGTGTCTAACAAATAAGATGATGTGATATGACATATGATGATATGATATAGGGCATAATATGGTATATGACATGATTTGATATATGATATGATGTATATGATATTGTATAAATGTTTGAGATCAGAAATAGTTTTTCTATTCTAGGTGTGCTGAAAATACTAAAATTACACATTTGTTATATAAATACGTATTTAATCCATAGCTAAATATATATGGAAGATATTTTTGTGATTGTTTGAAATAATCTGGTTAAATTTCTCATTTTATATAGAGGATGACTGAGGCTCAGACTCATAGTCGGCACTCGATACTCAGCAGCACATTCAGAGCTGCTGGTTGGAGGGGCAGCTCTCTCCCCACCAAGCTCTCAATAGAGTGCCGTGACTTCGTGTCAGTGGGAGAACCATGCCGTTGTATCATGTCCTTTGGGTGTGTGATTTTTCAATCTTATAAAACATATTGATTTTGTCTCCTTTATACGCTTTGACTAAATAATATTCAGAAAGTGAATGAATCCTATTTCTTTAAGTTGTCACAGATCTTAAATTATCTCTGGCTTGTGTTTCCTGGCCAGAGATAAAAAGATTACTTTTCACAGACAAGAAGAGGAAATAACTAAATAAACTGCCTTTCTAACTAAGGATTTATAGCCCAGCTTCAAACCCAAGTGTTTAAAGAGTTCCAAAATAGAACTTCAATACTTTTTTTTCAACTTTAAAAGGGATAGCTCAAATTCTACAGTTAGACTCTGAAGCATTTCACTAAATTTAAGTTCATTTATCAACCCAGGCTCAGCTGACATCTGCGGTGTAAAATCAAGATCTTTTCTTGAAAATTGATTGATGATGTGCCATATTATTTGTAAAGCTTAGACTATCTACGTTTGAAATATTTCATTTTAAATGAAATAGGAAAAAACATGAGGAAGCTTAAAATATGTATTTGGCCAAATAATAGTGAATTTTATTTGTCCTGGATATTAAGTCTTATGCATTTGAAGGTGGTGAAAGGTTGCAGAAAAAACATTATTTTTGAGTCAGCACGGTCAACATGCCTTAAATAATTCTGCTAGAAGTTTAATGTGCAAGAGGCAGTGTAAAAAGCAGAATGTCACTGCTTTATGATTCGCTGAAACTGCCTCATGGCAAGTTTATTTTCTATTGTACATATTTATTATTTTATTTAAAGCAAATACTTATGAGCATACACCCGAGGAAACTGTCAGTGTTCAATTGTGTCTACAATGCTGGTGACTTAGAGTTAAGTCTCAGGAATTCCAAAGAAAAGATCTTTAGTCTACATTCTGATTACATTAGTTATATCCCTATAGGGTAAATAAGCACATACGTGTATTACTATGACTTTTAATTTAATATTTCATTTAAATATGTATATTTTTCCTCTAGTGCTCCAAATATAATCAGTTACTAATATTTGGACTGAAATAACGAAAGTGTAATTTAGATATTACCTCTGGTGAAGACATTTGCAGTGTTATTATTCAGAGCCTATTTGTCATGTATGTATGGGTTAGACAGACGTGAATAACTAAGGTAATGTTAGTCGTTATCAAAGCCCTCACTGCTTTCATTTCTCTACGCACATGCTACTGGCATTTCTGTCCCTCTTCCTGGTGGTTGAGCAGGGCTGCAAAGTGAGAACGGTGTGCTTCAGTCTCCTCACCTGTTGTTTAAAGGGGACATTAGTGGGCAACATTTAAGAATTGTGAGATTTTAAGCTGAAAGTTTAATTTCTGGCAATTCTTTGAAGAATCAGAATACCTAACTGGGATACCCAGGGAGTTCTGTTCCCTGGCGACGTGGTGAGGAAGAGCTCCGTGGGCCCGCTTGCTCTGTGCGCTGCGGTCCAGCCCTCAGCCCCACACACCTGTTGGCTCTTCCACCCACGTATCGGCCTGATTCCCGCAGCTGGTCCTGCCTTTATCAGCTTTTAACCATTTGTGTTTTTGTTCTTCCCCATGGAGTACAATCAACTATTCACAAACGTGTGTGGTAATTGACTGATACACTTACAGAAGTGGTGAATAGTGTGTATCCTCTAATTAAGGTCTCATTTAAAAAAATAATGGCCGTATGACATTCTTGGGCCGGCTAAGTGACTTACCAAGACTACACATGTAGTAGCTTTGTCTCAAACATACATCTTTTAGTTTAAGACACTGGACGTCAAATGGTTTCAGAAAATGGGGCAGCCTTTCAGACAGTGTGTGCCAGTAAAAGATCAACAACCAGCTCCCTGAAAAAACAAACCAACCCAGATTTATAGTATTTGCTGATTTTTAGTGCGAATATTTCCACCATGTCCAGTTTCAAGCTAACGAGGAGGTGCCAACCAGCTTACAAAATTCTGAAAAATTAGCAGTGCTCTGCGAATCAGTGAGGGCCCACCAGTGCACCAGAAGGGATTTTCATGTATATTAGGTGAGGAAAAATGAAAGTCATTAGCATATGTGCTTCTGAGAAAATATTCCTTCTATGATATTAGCAACTTTACCAGAAAGTCTATCTCATTTATTAGAATATTTTTTTTAATTATATGTGTCACCATAGAGAAGATTGGGTAATGCAAATACAATGGCAGCACTGGTATCTCTGAGCATAAGAGCAATGTCAATAACTTTGTATAATTCATCTCTGCCAATCAAATACAAAAATGCATAATGGATGTTTTATATACCAGTCCCCAAAATGGAGTCTCTAAATGTTATTGACTAAAGAAAAAGCACTTAAATTCTTCACCATGCTATTGAGATTGACCTGGCTAAATGCTTTTGAAGAGCATTCAAAGTTCATGATGTTTTTTAAAAAACCGTTTGGAGAGGGTTAGGACTTCTGAGTGTGGGGTGGGTAGTATATGAAAATAAAAAACAGCATAAGAGAAAAGTAAAACATCCTGTGCTTCAGTGTTCTAGAATTATCCTCAGGATGTACTTTGGAGAGGAATGGTTGCATAAGACTACAATATAAATTGGCTTATTATTTTAGTATAGGTTTTATCCACAAATTTTAAGAGTGTGTGGTGTGGAAATAAAGGTGCAGGCATCGGTCGATCTTTCTATTTCTCTATTATTTATCTTTCTTTCTACCTCTTTTTCTTTCTTTGGTAACAATTCAACACTGACTTTGGAATCACCTCTGACACTTGTTGATGACTGAGATTTTACAAGTGGAGGGTAGAGCTAATATTCAGGCTGGCCTCTAATTTCCCCCAGGTATTAGGGTGTGTGTGTGTGTGTACATGTGTGTATGTTTTAGCACCAATGAGGAAATTTCCTAGACTTCTTTAGAGCTCCGATGAGTAAAGTCAGTAGTGATAATAAGTGACATGGGAGTATTTTTACCACAAAATTGGAAAGTACGTCTCCAAAGTATTCCATTTTAATGTCAACACAGAACAGTAGCAGTTTTCTCTGAACGATTTTATTTTATTTTCCAATCATCAGTGTTTTCTGCCACATCTAAGTAAAAATAGAACCTAGAGATAATAAAATAAATAACTTTTCTAGAAATATTTTTCTAATGATGTATAGTTCAATTTGGTTGTTTAAATTATGTCTTACTTCTAAAATCTCCTGTCCTTCCAGGAGATAAAGAGGGTTAACTTTGATTTGACACACTGGGGAAATCAACTTAGGATTTAACATTTACTGTAGAGAGTTATTTAATTCCAGGTTATACTTAACAAGGAGTACCATATATTTACATTGAAAATCATTTGATTTCAGGAGGGTTTCTATATGTCTGTGTATTTTATCAGTTATTTTAATACATCTAATGACTAATCTCAGAACAACGTCTGAAAAAAAAACAAACTACGAAATGCAGTTGTTCTACCCTTAATCACATCCTATTCTTTTAAGTAACTTAATATTTAAATTTGAAGTTAATGTAATACATCTAAAGACTGCATGCCCAAATTAACAGTACTACCAAGATCTGGCCAACGTGGCCTTCCGGGGCCCAGACCGGAGAACCAAACCACTTTTAAATTCCCGAGTCCACAGTCACTAGCTGCATGATTTGGGGCCAGTTACTTAAGCTCTGTATACTTCAATTTACTGATTCACAAAGCAGGGTTATTAAGAGCACCTACATAATAGGGTTGCCGGGAGAAATATTTGAATTATGTGTAAATTCTCTGAATAGCGTCTGGCCTATTGTTAGCCGTAAGTAAGGCGTAGCTCTAATTAATACATCCCTGAAACATAGATTCAGCAAATTATCCTTTATGTAATTAATAAAATTTCACTTCTCTCTCAAGTTCCTCTCTGTGCATACACCTCCCCCTCCCCTTTCTGCAGGTTCATTTAAATTAATCACAATTGTTCTAATACAGTGAATCACAATTGTTCTAATCCAAGTGAATATGAGAAAACCAAGCAGCTCGTACCTGACCTTCACATCAGAAAGGCCGTGCTCCAGAGGCCTGGTTTACCTTCCCTTCTCCTTCCACAGTTCTTGCAGTTTGGATGGAAGTCAACTGATATTTATTTTTCATTCTGGGGATGTGAATAATGGATGAACGTGTCTAATGCAGCCCCCAAAGGAGGAATAAGTGCATTCCAAACTTGGCAGATGAAATGGATCTATATTAATTTTTTGGTGAATCTCTATTGCTTTTTACTGTTATTTCTAAAATACTAATTGGCAAGCAAAGAGTTTAAAATGGCTTTTATTCCATTTTCAGCATCAATGTAGTCTTTTCACCTAAGTGACAAGGACCGATTCTGATGACACGTTGGGTAAGGACGCATCTGAATCAGTAGCAAAGCTGACTTCTACTACTGGTGATAGCAATTCTGCATGAATTTTTCAATGTTTATCTTTTATACCATTATACATCTGCCTGTTTTAAGAGGCTACATTTACTTTGGCTGGTGGGGGAGTGTTTTTAATAATTTAGGACTTTTTCTCATGCATTCCCTTGTCCGTGCCTATGTGGATGTAAGGTAATCTACCCGTGTTTAAAACAAAATAGCACCTTCTTTCAAAATTAGGAGGGAACTCTGTTTGGCTGTTAGGGTCTCTCATACTTCCATGAAAAACTAACTTGCCACATGGTAATCCAAGGAAGAATGTCACTTTGTATAGTTAAGAAAATACTATTTGCTAATAGATCTGAACCTATGGGCATCTTTAGAATTTATAATGGAGACTTGGAATACAGAAACTAAAGACCCAATTGCAATCATTTCTAGGATTCAAAAATGTGAGAACAGTGGAAGAAAGAACAGAAACTGGAAAGCATCACAGCCTTAGTTTCTGTTTGTACCCATTTCACCAGTGTTTATGGCTCTGAAGAAAAAAAATAATCCAGGAAGGATAGATTAATGGCATCTGGAGTGATAAGTTAAAAAAAAAAAAAAATTTGAAGAAGAAAACATATTAAATTATTTAGAAACTCAAAACTATCAAACTAAGTCCCATCATAATGCCTTCTAGCAATTACGTTATAATGTCCCCTCAGTACCAAGCTACAGGTATTGTCACCAATAAGGATATTTCCTTTTTATGTGAGACAGATGACCATGAAGTCGTTGTCCTTAATATTTAAGTGAAGTTTTAGTAAGTGCTAATTACTACGCATTCTACTCTCCTGCCCACAAACTAACTGTTGCTCCTTTTGTCACGAAAGGATTTCAAGGTCTATTATTTTTCATTCTTCTACATGTTTAATTCTATTTAAAAAGATCTTGGTTACTCTATACACACGTACCTTATATATATGTGTGTGTATAAATATATCCTATTTTGTAATACTTGATCTCCTTTTATTATTAAATTAGCACTGACTTGATTAAGGTGGCTTTCCTACCTCTTTAATACGTTCTTTTTTTTACTCATTCAGCAAATTTTTTATTGGACATATGCTATGTACTAGGCATTTTTCTAGATCTGGGTACTAATCTGGATTAAATAGATGCAGTTTTTACCTCGCTCTGCTGATTATATCAGTCCCAGGAAGTTATAATTTAGTATTCCAGGTACAGAATAGGACCTGAATGGATACACTAGGAAGACCCCTCTGGAAACAGAGCTGAGGGACTGATGGAGAGGAAAAGGCCTGCTGCAGAAATTGAAGTCTAGTCAATGTCAGGAACAGAGAGGTGTGTTTCAGACAGAGAAAATGAGGGAGTTAAATCTGATGCAATTTTGTTACGTAATGACAGCTGACAGTTACTATATGACAGTCATTATCACCAGTGACTTTTGCACCATGTAAACAATCCAGGGTGCTGGTTCTGTTTATCCTCCCATTTCCCATGTGAGGAAACTTGGAAACAGGTTAGTTGAGTCACTTGCCCAAGTTTGTACTGTTAGTAAAGGGCAAAGCCAGGATCCAAGCCAAGCAGCTTGGTTCCATCAGACGGATGTTTCTCTCAAATCCATACTGCCTTTTACAGTGGAAATATGCTAAATTAAAAAAAAATAGATTTATTATACATTTTGAGGCCCCCAAATTTAGTAAAATTATTTTAGATGGCAACATGCAATAGCTGAATAATGCTAATCACCAAAACCTGTTGTTGATCGTGAATTGGAAGTTGGCAACAAGACCAGGAATACACTCCCCTCACTAAGCTCCATTGGATTCTGTGCTCGGTGCCAGGGATACAAAGATCAGTTTGTTTAATCTGGGCCCTCAATTTTTCCTGCAGGGTTATGGGGTAACCAACAATGTATAAAAACTTACAGACTCTTGCATGTGGTGTAGGGCAGAAGTTTCGACGGGTCTGACTCTGAATCCACAGCACTATGTCTGGCACTTGATGAAGGTGGAGGGAATGAAGGAACATGGAAATGTTCCCCTACAGGGAAGGTAACTTTCATCAGGGCACATCACGAGGCATTTCATTAACAGAGGCATCGGGAACCCTGAATGGAGGGTATCCTGAGTGGCAGGTGGTAGGGTACTGTGGTAGGTGAGGTTGGACTCATAGAGGTGGGGTGAACAAAAGCGTCAGGGTAGAAAAGTCAGAGCACTGAGTGAGGACAGTAAGAGAATTTATGGGGGACCCCAGTGTAATATCCCACAAAGCTGCAAATGTTGTAATAAGCACCTTTATTCTTTTGAAGTTTGAGCATCAGTAGAGGTTTTTGAGCAGGAAGTGATGAGATTAGAGCTGTCTTTTCATAAAGTTAGTATTTTATGTAGTAAATGGAGCTTACAAAAATATTTTACAGGTTAATTTGTTAAACTTTATGCAGATTAACAATGGTCTAAAGTAGCCCAGTAAAAGCAAAAATATGTTTACCTGGATGGAGCTGGAAAATATTCTTTTTAGTAAAGTATCTCAGGAATGGAAAAAAAAATATCTAATGTACTCAGTACTACTGTGAAACCTATTTATAGTCACTCACACTTGCATATGAAAAATGAAACACAACTATAGCCTAGGATGAAGGAGAGAAGGGGAGAGAGAGGGGTGGGAAGAAGGGGGGGTCAATAGAGGGAGGGTGAGCAGGGGGACCACACCTATGGAGCACATTGCAAGTACAAGTTGGATCTATCAGGCACAGAACACAAATGTCTTAATGCTGTAATTGGGTAAATGAGGTGAAGGCTGTGTTGATTAGTGGGATGTAAGCACTCCAATGTGTACAAATAACCAACACATCGAATCCCATAATGGCATAAATGCATTTATGATCTATGTAAAAAATGACTTAATAAAAAAAAGAATTCACTGATCATAACAATAACAATACAAGAAAAGGTATCTCCATATAATTTTCCATTAAAAAAAAGAAGAGAGGGGTGAGTGTTGTCAAAGTTAGCTACCGGTATATTCCATATTTAGAATGCTGCCACACATTTTAGCGCACTAACTCATCATATTAACTAAAAAAGTAAGTTATGCAAAAAATGTTACTCCCATTTTATTTTATTGGTGACAAATCCAAGTGCGGTGAATTTGAATATCTCACACAGGCTCCCTCGCTGGGGGTCAGCACCGAGCTCTGAGCTGCGCCTGGCCCCAGAGACCGCGGCGACGACCGCACAATGACATCACTTTAAAAATCAGACCAATTGCCTTCATTTCACTTATAAGAATAACAAATCTTCCTTCTTATTATGGCAGTTTCTGTGGCCCAAAGAATGTTGTCAAATGAAACATCTGTGATACCGAAATATCCTTAATAATAAAACATCTGTGATCCTGAAATATCTTCCATATGTTTTAAGGGAGAGGAAAGGTTTCCCTCAGGCATGTGTCCCAGATACACAGTATCACATTTTAGTCATAATTGCAAAAACTGTTGTGCCCCATGACGACCCCAATAGAAAAACTAGTCCATGTGGAGTTAGCTAAAATAAGTAGTAAAATTATACTGTGAACTGATGGGTATCAAAGCTCCCATGAGAAGTATAAACAAATATTAAATTATATTAAATTCAGCCAAAAGTGAAGTCTGTTATTAGAAAAAGGCAAAAATAGTGTTTAAGCTACACTAGATACCATTTAGAACCCATAGATAAATTATTTTCAAGAATTTTTCATGACAAATGTTTCAAGTAAGTTCTAGGACTACACTCAAATATTTTCATGTGCAGACAGTGTCTAGATGACCATCTGGCTTTACTCACTTGTTACCCTTCGCACCCCACTAAAAATTAAAATTTAAGGGAAAAAACGGTAGAAAATTTAGATCAAGGGTTCGATGAGAAACAAATTTAAATAAAGTATTTCTATTGGATTTCCCTTACGCCCTCGGAGATGGAAAAGTCTGACAGATTTAGGATATTCAGCTAACAATCAGGCTCCAGCTCCAATGGGACGTTACGCAGCAGAGCAGAGATGGTGGCGAGTGAAGGAAGAATGTGCACAAAGTAGCCGGTGAAAATGGGAAGGTCTGCTGGGGGGAGTGGTGTCTGCACAGAAGAAGGATGCTGGGTGATAATAGTAACTCCTTTTATTGGACATTGATCACTCAATCATCATAGCACCGAAATTTTATAAATGTCTTTTTAAGGTGAAGAGAATTGAGGTTCAGAAAGAGTAAAAACCTTTTTTTGCATCCAGGTAGGAGTGTACAGAATTGAAAAATGTTTTATACCTTAAACTGTGATTGTTGTAACTTTGGTTACATTTTAGAGCTTTTCCTGATCTGGCACCTCCAGGGCACTCTGCTCACTGTCCAGAGACAACCCAAGACATGAAATAGGCTGACTGCAGGTTTAAAGGGCCCTCTTGAATTCAGAAGAATAAAATATTTGTTTTATCAAGGTATTTCCTGCATATTGATATGTATAATTTGTAACTGGAGCTTCAAAACTATAAAGCTCAATAGAAAACTCTTGGCTATTTTATTCAACAACAAATACCATCGTGCTGTTTGGCAGGTGTTACTACACATTTGAAGTACTTTAAACATGTTAACTTATTTATTCTTCATGTACTCCTAAAAGGTAAACGTTACTCCCATTTTATTTTATTGATGATGAAGCGAAGTGCAATGAAGTTGAATATCTCACACACGCTCCCTCGCTGAAGGGTAGCACCGAGCTCTGAGCTGCGCCTGGCTCCAGAGACTGCCCAGAACTAGCACAGGATGACGGTTTGCTAAGCTCCGCCGCCTTCACCTGTTCGCCCCTTGGAGCAGATCTTTTTATGTAACAGTTTTATACATGGTTGCTGAATTCCTGGACTACACCACTCGAGTCCTTTATCTTCAGTGCTGTACATTTATATCCAAAGATTGCAAAATAGCACTGCTGCACTCTTCATAACATGACATAATTTCCTGATTTCCTTAGAAAACTCAGATTTCACTAGCAAGAATGTGTCGGTAGGTAGAAAGATTGTACTATTCCTGAAGCATAGTCTCAGCATGTTGAGACCTTTTAGAGGTCATGCACACAAGTAATTTATTATGTCAATTTTCTGTTTTTCTTACAGTTTTCCTTGCCCTTAATGCAGAAGTATTACTGTAAATACCTTTTTTTTGCTTTTGAAACTTTTCTTTATTACGCTGAAATAGCATTCAGGCAAAGAAAAAACATTAAAATAAATGAAAAGATTTAGCAAAACATTTAGGCAGCAGTTAGGAGGGCTGACAAAAAAAGTCGATCAAAAAGGTCTTATATTTGGGACTGCACCTGTGGCTCGAAGGAGTAGAGCTCAGGCCCCATATGCTAAAGGTGGCGGGTTCAAACCCAGCCCTGGCCAAACACTGCAAAAAAAAAAAAAAAAAAGTCTTATATTTGAAAGTAGACGCTGATATCTGAAAGAAGATTGAGTTTAAATTTATAATCATAGAGGAAAAAAGACAAAAGGTCATCCGGAATCAAGCCTAAAGATAACTGTTTTGAAAGAAGAGAGGCAGGGCTGGGGAGGCCACTTGGCTTCCAGAGCTCTGCACGGAAAGCTTGGGGCGATTGGCCCCCGAGGGTGGAGCAGGGCAGGGCTGGGGGCAGCAAGCATTTCCCTGAGTGAGCATATTCACAGGTCACAGGTAAGGACACGTGACTTTCCTATACTTCCAAATGCCTGTTCCTGTGCCCCCCCCCCCCTTTTTTTTTTAAACTATTTTTTCAGGTCAAACGTCTACATCAGAATTTCTAGTCCTTCCCTGATGGATCACTTGGCAGGGCTCATTCTTTTCCTACTGTAATAATTAAGTGAATGATAATTAGTCTCAGACCTGCAAAGAAAAATATTTCCTGGGAATAAGGGTCTTTGAAAAAAACTGAATATGTCCCTTTCTCAACTAGGTATTAATATTTTACTTCTTTGGACTCGAACCAGTACCTATGGACTAAGGATCCTCCTCTAGAATTTTGGAGCCTTGCTACTTAGATTTTCTACAGCAAAGTGTGTGTTTAGTCAGGGAAATGGCCCTCGAGCTGTGGAGTCCTTCATGGGAGGAAATCTAGGCCTGATCTGGTCTCGTGGCCTGAGAGGAGCCTCTTACCAAAGACTTGCTTGTCTTAAACTCAACCTATATTTCCAGCTAACACAAAAACATGTGGCTCCATTATAAGCCACTTTCAAAGTGTTTTTTTTTTTTTTTTCTCCTAAGGAAATATTGCTTTTTTGAGATCTTAGGGTAAAGTGGAGCTTGGGGAACTTAAAAGCTCAGTGATGGTAAAAATAGCAGTGTGCCTCTCTCCGATGCTGGGTGAGTATCCTGAAAAGTTGCCTGTCTGGCAGAGAGGAGGAAATCTGAAAAGCTGAGAAAAAAGACGCCTCATGTTGTCACATATCAATTTATTACCTATCAGCTCGTTAGGGTCTTGCCCAATGCTTGATGATGAACTTGAGAAATAAAATCTCTCCCTCAGAAGCAGTGGTGCTCCTGGCAGACATGACTTGCTCCCCAGTGAATGGGAGCAGACTCCAGTTTTGTAGTTGCAATCACAGATTTGCTCTGATTGGTGAGATGTCCCAGAACTGTACGTTAAAGTTTCATGTCTGCATCTGCGTGTGCTTCTGTGTATATAGAAGGACGGATGTGGATGAGCACTCCCGTCTGAGTGTGCAAGCCTTCCCCCGTGCCCGTCATCTGGGCAGTGTTGAGGCCATGCACAGTGGCATCAAAGTACCGGGCTCTAATTAAACACAGGACATCTGTGATCTTGAAAGGCACTTTGCACTGTCCTCACCATGCTGCAGAGGTTGCCAGGAAGCTCACTGTACGGAGGAGCTAGAGTGACAAAAGTCCACCCTGGACCTCTCAGAGTACATTGTGTGAAGCCACTGTCGCTGAGATGCTGCATCGCCAGAGAAAAGCGCCAAATGGTTCCAGGTGTGCAGCTCCAGACTGTCTGATTGCGGGTCTTTCAGTAGGACCCGTAGTAGGGTGCAGATGAGGGGGAGAGACCCCAGGGCTCTTTTTTCTCCTCTCCGTGCTGTGACAGACTGATTCCAGCATCTCTCTTGCCTCTGAAGGCTGAGCGTTTTCGGAGGCGGTTTTACTTAGTCATCCTTGAGAGGGGCAGAGAACATTGGCAGACCTTTCAGATTTAAGAGAGGCAATGCCTGCCCTTCCTCAGGGAGGCCAGATTGTTATAGATCTTCCAAGACATTTAAATGACATAAATGAAAATGAGAGATGTTCGAACCTAGATTTGAAAAGCTAATTTATAGTTATTCTGTGACACTGAACTTATTCTCAACATTGTTATCAAGTTATAGAGCTAGTACAAGCTTTATAAATAACAGAATTCAAGAAATTCTAACTTGTATCTTTAATGTCAAAAAAGCCCAGTGAATAATATTAGTGATTAAGTATTTTCCTAACAATGGATTAACATACAAGCTCCATGGGTGCGCCTAATATGTAGCAATGAAGCAATTTGGAGGCAAATTTCTTTTCTTTTAACTTCATATTAAATGTTTTTGAAAAGTAGAAAGCAGTGTCAAGTAGCAAATTCACTGTTGAATTTGTTATATTCTTTATAAATCTAGTTCTAATAAGTCACATCAAAAATGTGCTCATTTCCGGCAGGATTTTTCTGGAACTTTGAAGAATAGTACTGTCCACCAAGAGATTCCCCTCTAATAGTAAAAAAAAAAGAGAGAGAGAGAGAGAAATATTTGATTACAATGAACACTACAATTAAAAAACATTTTAATATCCCAAACTACTTTTGATTGTAAGGCGTAACTGTACAGTGCCTGCTGTGTGCACAACACTCACACGTGTGCATTGCCAACTAGTCGTGAGTCTGTACATATGTGTCATCTACAGTTATTTGCTTATGTCTCTGTGTATTAATGGATTGCACATAAACACATATGTAAATATAATATCACTATGTGTATTTTATGACTATATTTAATAAAATACTTATACTATATATTCACTTGGTTAATTAGAATAAAATGTCCTATTACCTAATATAACGCGTAATAATTACGTTCACTTGTTTATCTCAGAAACTCCTGACCCCAGACATTGATTGGTTTCTGTAACATGTACATTCACGCTTGCTGCATAAGAATGTTCTATAGTTGGCCGTGTTTAGTTTGTGTGAATATAAATTTAGAACCTGTATGTCCCCAACTATCTAAAAGCCATCACTGAACTACGGGGTCACCTTAAGATCTGTACACATGTCATCTCTTCTTTGTGACAGACATTTCTGTTTTGCCCTGAGCACCTAACATATTCCCCAGATGGCTTAGCCATCATCGCTGGCAGATTATGAATAATGTCTTAAGTTGAACAGATGTGTGCAATTTGCAATTTTTTCCCTTTCTAAGCCAGCTTTGTTTTGATGAATCAACTGGAAATTTACACTTATGTAGAACTTCTTTTTGAAAAAGAGCAATGTTTTCCCACACTGGAATCTGTCGTCAGCTCTTATATATAGACGAGAGATAGGGAAGCGGAAAACTGGCCACAGTCACGACAACAGAAGCAGGATGAACTCCCCTTAGCATTGCAACATCCTTTTGATTTGGTTTAGTCTATGGAATCACAGTTAAAAGAATAGTTTTAGGTTTTCCAAATCCAACCAAAAGTTCACCAGGTTGTCTATTATTTCTACGCGTTAAGAATATTCTTCAAGAGAACTAGAGTTCTAGAAATACAGGACGTGCTGGTGAAATGTTAAGAGAGAAAGAAACTATTCACCTGGCAGGGATATTTCTGTTCTGATGCATTGTGTTTTATGTAATTACACCAAATGCATTCATAGTTTTTGAACCAATACAATCAACTCTAATTGAACATTACTGGCAATTTAGTATTTGGGAGAACTCTCTACAAGTTCCTTAAAAAAGGAAAATTATCTGGGGTGGCGCCTGTGGCTCAAAGGAGTACGGAGGTGGTAGGTTGAAACGGCAAAAAATAAATAAATAAAAATAAAGTAAAATTATCTGTTTAAGATAGGTCTTAATTCTATAGCTAGAAAATGCAAATTTAACTATTCATTGATGCACTTAAAAATAGTTTATTTTCTTTGCCATAACCAGTTACCAGGCTTAAAAGGCACTGAACGGCTGGAGTTCCTACACTGTTCTGCCATTCCAGAGCCTGTCTCCAACTCGATAATTCTTGAAGTGGACAGAGCCAGCATATTCAGTATTCCTAGTTTTCTTTAAATTAAGGTCTATGAAACCAACGTGATTGGCATTTGCTGTAGAATACGCAATGCTGAATTCTTGAACTCTTGAAAGTTTGGGAACCGCATTATGCTACAGACAGAATTTAGTAACTAAAATGTGAATTATAACGCTAGCCATTATATATAAACTTCTTTTGTCTGTGTTCGTTAGTTCATTTCAATGTCACTGATTTTAAAAGTTTGACCTAATCATATGAAACATAATTAGATATGTTTCATAGACCATCTTCAAAGTCCTTTTTTTGTTTTTTGAGACAGAGTCTCACTATGTCGCTCTCAGTAGAGTGCTATCGCGTCACAGCTCACAATAACCTCAAACTCTTGGGTTTAAGTGACTGTCTTGCCTCAGCCTCCCAAGTAGCTGGGACTACAGGCACCTGCCATGACACCTGGCTATTTTTTGGTTGAGGTTGTCATTGTTGTTTGGCAGGTGGGGGGCTGGATTTGAACCCACCAGCTCTGGTGTATGTATGTGCCTGGTGCCCTAACCACTGAGCTACGGGTGCCAAGCCAATCTTCAAAGTCTTTTTAACCTTTACTTCCTGTAGGGAACCATAAAATTTTGTGCCTTTCTTTAATATTATTTAGAATTTCAAGATAAATTAAATAACATGATTTGAACCCTGTCGAAGCAAGTATAATTGATTGTTTCTCCGACTTCCATCCCACCCCAGGAATCCATATGTCTCTCCCTGTCCAGTGAATCATCAGTGGTGCCACTAAGCTCTTAGAGAGTTCCCACAAATTTTAATTCTTTGGTGTTGAATTTCATTTATCCTCTTTATTTGAAAGAATAAATATAATTTTAAAGAATAAATATTAATGTAGCAACTGAAATATTTTAGAGGGTTTTTCTTGTTGTTGTTAAGCAATACCAGTAGAGACTCTTATTGAAATTCCTTAGTATTTTAAACTCAGTCTCTCTTTTCTAATCTTTAAGTGCAATACATTCTTTAGTCCTCTATGCACTTTTCCTGAATTTACATATTCCTTTGATTCATCTCTTGTGTTCCGAACTCCAGAGTCCACATGCATTTGATATAACACAGAAGCTTATAATGAAATTTGAGTCAGCATACAAAACAATATTATGTGAATGAACTAACAGAGAGGCAGATGGTGGGGGACCCTGCACGCAGCTTGGTAGCCTGGACTGTTTTTTCCCAAGTAGAACCCATCATCAAACAAGTGATTTGAGATGCTTTATTATGGAAATATTCCTCTTGAACAATAAAAACAAAAAAATGCCATTTCAATCACATTTTCATTTTAAAGAAAGTTATGTTTCACTCTAAGTTTATTGCTATGAAGTCTGAGCTAATTATCTCTATCCACTTATATCCTTATTCAAAGAGTCTAAAAAATGCAACTCTTATTCCTGAGTTTCTGTTATGCAACTATCACTAAAATAAAATAAATTGTATAAAATGAATGGTCATCTTAGCCAGTGCCTCTAAACGTCTGTGCATTCCATGATGGCTATATTGAGTTGAACCATATACTTTACATTCTGGATGAACACCTTGGAATCATTTCTCCCTGCTTTTAAAATTTATCAAGTCCAAAAGAAATAATTTTTTTTTTCATTTGTTTTGTTTCATTTTACTAGATAATGTTCCAGCTCTGGCTACATAACACAGGCAATGCTTCATTAAATTCTTTGAACCAAAAACAAGAGCTAAACTACACTGAACTTAAACGTTCCAGTTGAGAGTTAGATGAATGCACACGCAGGTAGTGAAACTGAACGTTCCAACTGTGTAGTTTATTAAAATGATATATTGAGTTTTATTTGCATATAGATTTATAATTAGCCATGAACTGTTATTTGAATTATCTCAGTCAATTCTTTCAGCATTCCAAATTTACAGACCAGGAATCTGAAACACGGACATGAGAGAGGCCAGCCGTGTTTCACAAAGTGAGCGACTTTCAGAGACCGAGGCTCCCAGGTTCACGTGGACAGCTGACTCCGTCCTCCGTCCCCAGATCTGTCCTGATGTCAAAGCTTCTCAGTCAGAACAAAGACGTTAAAATTCCTCTATACTAATATTCTTCAATTCACCATTTACAATTGTAGTTTTTAAAGTAAGTGATTCCACTTAAAAATATGTTAAAGGTATCAGAATTGTGTCTATGGCTCTGGCGTCGTGAGATTGGTATTTCACCAGATAGAGATTGACAAGGGGAGGGAGGGATGTTTATAAATATTTGAATAATGAACAATATTATATATCATCTTATAGCACACTTCAAGTTTTATAGTTAAAAAATTAAAATTATTTCTCAATTAATCTTATGGAGCAGACTTACAACTTTTCCAGCGACAGTTTGGGAATGGAACTCAGACCTTTGAAAGCCGGCATCTCTGGCATTGCTTCAGCGTAGGTCCTTCGTGTGGTTTCTGGACAGCTGGGAAGGTCCCTTTCTTAATTTATAAGCTCCTGGAAAGCCCTTTATTGACTAATAAATTTATGGCAAGGTCTAGAAAAGGTCTAAATGGGCATCCCTGCCACATTTTTCCTTTTATGGCAGAAATAAAATAGACAACAGTGATTTAAGTTTGACTATCCTCCTCAAATGATATTAGTTTGATGCTTGCAGGAAAAACTTTAAGAAACACAAAGAACTGACTTAGAGCTGCTTTCATTCTATCTATTTGCAGGGGTGTGAGGAGCGTATGAACCTTGTTCGAGCCTGGTTTGTGTACTTTGACTGTCAGCATTTTACATCCTTGAATGCAGTCCTCATAAACTAGATTCCAGCACAAAACCTACCCTAGAGGTTAATGTAAGGAACCTCACTGGTGTAAACTGGGTGTATCCACTTGTAAGTCCTCCAGATCAAACTAACTCAACATCAGCAGAACACTAGAAGAGAGGTGTCCATGTTGTTATCTGAGTAAAAAGGATTTTAATGGGAAATGGTCCTTATCTTGGCTGGAGAATCCAGAGGTGCAGTCCCCAGAGCTTCCATGGACTGAACGTCAGTGTAGGGCTGTGATTTTCATCTCTATAGCTTAATCCATTTCACCACGTCTGAGATTACACATCACTCCTCTGCCTTTCACTTCTTTTTCTTTCTTCTTAGGACTTCGTGCCCTATGATAAATGATTCCCCCCTGCTTCTTTTATTCTTAGTAAGAGAATTGTGAGCTTTCTATGATTTTTTTATTTCAAAAAGTGATTTTATAAGAAGGGTCATTCACAAAGCATGCTCAGGCTGACCTCATTTAATTCCCATGCTGCGGCTCAGAAGTCGCGGTTCTTCCAGGCTCCCAGTGTTCCTCCTCTGTGCGTGACGATTTCCTCATTGTAGCAGTTTAGATGATGAGTTTCAGGATTCTTGCAGAAAGATTAAAAGTAAAAGTCATTACACTGAGACTGGATTCAGAAAGATCATTAAAATCTGTGCTGTGACATCTGTTTGTTTTTGGTGGACCTTTCATTTACCAATTTGTTTTTAACCATTATCTTTGAGAACCCCCAAAAGATATTTTTCTTTCTTTCTTTCTCTTTTTTTTTTTGTAGTGACAGAATCTTACTTTATCACTCTTGGTAGAGTACAGTGGCATCACACATCTCACAGCAACCTCCAACTCCTGGGCTTAGGCAATTGATTCTCTTGCCTCAGCCTCCGGATTAGCTGGAACTATAGGTGCCTGCTACCACGTCCAGCTATTATTTTTGTTGTTGTTGTTGCAATTTGACCGGGGCTGGGTTTGAACCCACTACCCTCGGCATATGGGGCGGGCACCCTACTCACTGAGCCACAGGTGCCACCCCCAAAAGATATTTTTCTAAACATGGAATCCATCTCTATATGGTGATTATTTTCTTAAATTCTGAATCACTAAAATCTTGCCAACTGATGAGGATTTGATTAATTCATGTAGCTTAGGAGAGATTCACTTCAATTCCATTCAAGATTCTGATGTGGCACATAAATGTCTAGAAGACCCACTCTGATTATTTTTGCTTAATTTTTCTCACTTGCCAGCAATTTCCATTTTTTGTGACATCAATATTTTTCATTAGTTTAATCTTTGAAATAATAATGGTTTATTTTATAATTTTTAGATAACAAAATATCAAAACATCATGTATTAACATGACAAATACATGCATTTTGTCAATTACATAGAGATTAATTAATTTTTAAAAATCAATCGATCATGAATTTGTCAATAGAAAAGATTTCATGTTCTGAAGCTACAAGTATTACAGGAAACTGGATATGATGTCTAAGTTTTTCAGTAGGGATGATTCTATCAAACAGCTCTGTAATAGAATTGAAGAGAATCTCTACCTAGTATGTCAGACAAAGTCGGAGAGTTAAACACAACCAATGAAACATATGGCTGTGGTTAGATGAGCGCCCACGCTCCTCCATTTGAACTCAGATTACTTCCGACCATTTATAAATGAAAATTAAATGTAGTGACCCCATATTAAGGACCGCATTTTAGTGGAGAGTAAACTGACCCTGAACATGTTTACGTGGTTTGCCCAAGATCACACAGTTGGCTGAAGGCAAAGCAGGGCCAGACTTCAGGTTGCCATGATGCCTACTGCTGCATAATCTGTCCTGGCGGGTGTGTTTACACCACGGAGACTGTCACATGCTACCAATAGTGACATTCTCTCCCCATGCAGGCTCGGCTGTTAAACATTCACAGCAATGTTGTTGGCTGAGCAAAATTGAACACACAATGTTACTGTTTGAGGCTCAACTACCCCTCTGTGAAGCAGGGATGGTAATATACCCTGCAGCATAGTTCCTCAGATGTTATGAGGATCACATAAGGGCACTGTGGAAGTGTGAGTATGACATAGAATTACCAATATTGCAACAATGAGAGTCCTGTGTTCACTAACAAACTATGAGACCTGGGTACAACCAATATAAGATAATAGCTTGGGCGGCACCTGTGGCTCAGTGGGTAAGGCACCAGCCCCATATACCAAGGGTGGTGGGTTCAAACCCAGCACCGGCCAAACTGCAACAAAAAAAATAGCCGTGCGTTGTGGTGAGTGCCTGTAGTCCCAGCTACTCAGGAGGCTGACGCAAGAGAATTGCTTAAGACCAAGAGTTGGAGGTTGCCGTGAGCACTCTACTAAGGGTGACAAAGTGAGACTCTGTGTCTAAAAGAAAGAAAAAAGAGAGATAACAGCTCTAGAACTGTTTAATGCTGTATCCACACTTAACCAATGTACATGGCAAGATGGGAAGAAGCAGGGAGGCATTCAGAACTGGGGCAAACCTGGCTCCTGTGTCAGATAGCGAACAATATGCAAATGTGTCAAGTAGACCGTAAGGATATTGAGCCTAAAATTGTCACCACAGCTCTCCCCATGCCACGGATCTCCTGTCTCTGATAGGAAAGCTCATAAATTTGATATGTCATTGTTGATACGGCTACTATTGTGACTTCTATAGAAATAATTTTGTATTTCCCATCATCTACTGAAGACAAAACTCTGCATACAAGGGCACCAAGGAGGGAAAATATTGGCAACTGACCTCTTGAGGTTATGAATTTCTGCTTTCATTCTAATGACGCTTCAAGATACTGTAAAAAGCATTACTCAAGTCTGCAGGGAAATGTTTACCCTGGGACACAATGTCCCTGCCTTTGGCATTTGCAATGTGGTTACATAAGTTATATATTGAACTACAAAATTGTCTCCTGACTTTGTACACTTTTGAGAGTGTACATGAGAAAAGTGGGTCCTATCAGCTCTTATTTACCTTTGGATAAAAATCCTAAAAACCTTTAAAAGGAAGCCAAGATGTCTCACATGTAAAAGGAAGAAGATCACTGTTGGCTTTGGCCTGGGTTAATCAGTTTATCATCATGGCACCCTAGAGACTTTTTTCTCCAATGAATTCTGTGTTGAAAATGACCTCAAACTCTTACCATTCCAAGCAGAATGCTCTTTAAGAACACACTTTTTAATTTAAATTAAAATCATTATTTTCAGATATATGTGCATTTAGATCTTGCTTTTGTCACCTACAATTCCTGTGACCTTAATCTGGCTGTTTACTTCCCTCCTGCACAGCAGCAAGCACCAGGTCCTCACCTAAGGAACAGCCGCCGGTGCACACACACTTGTGGCACGAATTAAAGGAAAAGTATCACACGTGGAGCTCTTGACATTGTCTCTGCCCTGTTGTAGAGACTCAATAAATCATTCTCATTGCTAAGTCTTTATAAATTCCTTCTATTGTTACTGCTAGGTTTACGCTGAGCTTTCCAAGTCCCATTACATAAGTCTCTCCACCCCTCTGTTTTCTCACACTGGAAGTAGATTTAAGATCTGTCGTCTTGCCTCTCTGACAAACTACAAGGATTCATTTGTGGTGGGTTGAATTATTTTCAGTGAGTACGGGCTGGAAGTTCCGTTTTCTTTAAAGAATTTATTATCCACTGTGCTTCTATGACATTACGACCCATCATACAATCTTAAAAGGTATCTAGAATTTTACTAAAATCGTGTTCATACACGTTATATAGCGTACTGCAACTAGAAATAGAATGAGAGGACTGTGTTAACTGTGGAGATTAAATAGCAGAGCTGTTCTGTTTCACTATGTTCAGGGATGGCTGCTTTAAGTTTTATATTATAAGGTTGATACACTTATCTGCCTCCTAAGAAGGACCAACAGATTGACAAATACAGAGAATGGAATCTCAAAAATCATATTTATTTCTGCACGTTGTGATTTTTGATGGGAGAGTTAGTACCATCGTGGATAGTCTCTGGGAGGTTTCAAGGGTGCAGTTTAGAGTTGGAGAGAAGCAGATATCTCCTGCACAGATGAATTGTAGAAAGCTAATTGTTTCATACCATCTGGAATTACTGTAGGTAAATAAGAACCAGAAGCCATATCATTTATCTTTGACTGGGTCTTCCAGAGAGACGAAACACAAAGTTCTGTCGTAAAAGATAAATAAGAGGAGACCAGAGGGTGACTCTGAGTGAGGAGTGCAGGGTCTGCCGTGTTCCTCACCACCTCACATCTCAGATGGAACGATTTCTGGCACGTGAATGGAACATCGCTTAGCATGTAACATCCCATTACTGCCAGTGGCTCCATCCTCTCTGTTCAAAGTATTTTAGAAATTGTTGTGTTTGGTTTTGGGGAGAAGAAGAATAGTGTAAGTAGAAAAATTATTATTGTACTACTTCTAAACTTTCAGACCTGATTTAAATATGAATGCAAATCAATATTCCTTGTTTGCCAATGTTTTGAAGGGGAACTCCCATCAGTACACTCTAGGTTGTTAAACGTAACGTTATTTGCCTTTCATTCTAACACTGTGGTTGTTTGAAATAGATACCTATATACTCGAGTATAAGCCGAGTTTTTCCAGCACAAAATTTGTGCTGAAAAACCCGAACTCGGCACAAATTTTGTGCCAGAAAAACTCGGCTTATACTGGAGTATATATGGTAATTTGCCTCCTCAAGTGATTATTATCTAATTTTAGTATGAAAGGAAATCTAAAAGACTGCTGACTTTAAAATTAAGAAGCATCTTTAAGCACATTCTTTGCTTTGTAATTCAATCTGAAGGAGCAGAAAGGTAACAATTGAGAGGAGGGAGCGGAGGCGCAGGACTGTTTCACTGGGTTTCAGGAGAGAGAAGACTTAAAATCGCAATGGGACTGAAACCCCAAAGCCTTGGAATAAGTGTTTCTGTTCCTCACAAGAAACCTATGTCTTGAGGTTTATTGGGGTAAATAAACCTCAAGCAAGCCAAGGTAGTCACAGGAGGTGCCCAGGAGAAGTGGGTTTGGGAGACACAGCGAAGAATGAGCTATTTGGGGAGAAGTTGAAAGTCAACTAATGTGTCAAGCTTTCTACTACGTTTTTGTTTTCACATTTTCTGTCTCTTTGACAGTATTACAATGTGCATGTTAAATATTGTTAACTGTGGGCAGCACCTGTGGCTTAAAGGAGTAGGGTGCCGGCCCCATATGCCGGAGGTGGCGGGTTCAAACCCAGCCCTGGCCAAAACTATGTATATAGTTAACTGAGGTCCAGGGAAGTGAAACAGCTTTTTCAAATACTAATAAGTGTATCTCAGATTTAAATGCTCACCTTCTGGACGTAAATTTATCCTTCCATGCACACTGCATTGGTGGATAGAAAGACTCCGAATTTTGAGTTTGTTTGAAGAAAGAAATGTAACTAACATGTTAGATGAAGAGTATATAAAACACCTGATTTAACAAGAACACAAGGTTCACGCTAGGAGCAAGGAGATCTATGGAGGCTGTCACGTTTGTAAAAGTTATAAATGTTCAATTGACAGATAAAATGCAAAGCAAATTTGTTTCTTACAACAAGAGCAACTATTATGATACTTGAAACAGAAAGAAGGAAAAAAGAGGGAGGGAAGGAAGGAAGGAAAGAAATAATACCAGTAATGAAAATTAGCTGTGGTCATTTTGAGACATGGTTTATATCTGTCTGTGTATGATTGTTATATATATCAAGATCCAAATCAGAGAACGGAAAGACGCAGCACGTTGTAATGGTGTTTGTCTCTGTGTGGTTAGATTATAGGTAATATTTTTATTCCTTATTTATTTCCTTTTTCTATAAATTTTCTATAATGATTCTTCACTAATTTTCTAGTTAAAGAAATTAATTTACACAAAAAGAATTAAACAGATGGTAAATAGATTACTTGCTGAGTTAAAAACATTGCTAACCTTTTAACTATATTAACAGAAAAGTTTAGATGAAAATTAGAACATGTACTGAAATATAGTATGAACATTTATTTTATAAAATGTGCCCCGGCCCGCGGGGCTAGTTCAGCAGGGACCTAGGATATGGAGGGAGAGAGTGCAAGAAGGGAACAAGAGGCACGAAGAATGGGGAGCAAGACAGGATTCTGATCAAACTCCCCAAAACTTTATTTTTTAACAGCTATTTAAACACAAGCGGAGGGGGGAGGTGTGCTGGG
>CAUYPK010080645.1:0-12426 GCA_963574355.1 Loris lydekkerianus
AGTAAAGCAAGCAGACAGCCCTCAGAATGGGAGAAAATATTTGCAGGTTATACCTCCGATAAAAGTCTAATAACCAGAATCTACAGAGAACTCAAACATATTAGGAAGAAAAGAACATGTGATCCCATCTCAGGATGGGCAAGGGACTTGAAGAGAAACTTCTCTAAAGAAGACAGAGGCATGATCTACAAACACATGAAAAAAAGCTCGTCATCCTTAATCATCAGAGAAATGCAAATCAAAACTACTTTGAGATATCACCTAACCCCAGTAAGAGTAGTCCACATAACAAAATCCCAAAACCAGAGATGTTGGTGTGGATGTGGAGAAAAGGGCACACTTCTACACTGCTGGTGGGAATGCACACTAATACTTTCCTTCTGGAAAGACATTTGGAGAATACTTGGAGACCTAAAAATAGACCTGTCATTCAATCCTATAATTCCTTTACTAGGTTTATACCCAGAAGACCAAAAATCACAATATAACAAAGACATCTGTACCAGAATGTTTATTGCAGCCCAATTCATAATTGCTAAGTCTTGGAAGAAGCCCAAGTGCCCATCGACCCAAAAATGGACTAGCAAATTGTGGTACATGTATACCATGGAATACTATGCAGCCTTAAAGAAAGATGGAGACTTTACCTCTTTCATGTTTACATGGATGCAGCTGGAACATATTCTTCTTAGCAAAGTGTCTCAGGAATGGAAGAAAAAGTATCCAATGTACTCAGCCCTACTATGAAGCTAAATTATAGCTTTCACATGAAGGCTATAACCCAACTATAGCACAAGACTATGGGGAAAGGGCCAAGGACGGGGAAGGGAAGGGGGAGGTTGGAAGGGTGGAGGGAGGGTAATGGGTGGGGCCACACCTATGGTGCATCTTAGAATGGGTACAGGTGATTGCACTAACGTACATAGCTATGATTTAACAATAAAAAATAAATTAATTAATTAAAAACAAAGAAACAAACAAAAAAAGTTGGGAGTTGAAGAAGAGAACCTTGAATAGGGCTGGCAAAAAATATTTTATCCCTTTTTAACTTTATTTGATTAATTAGTAGTTAACTATTAGAAGATGCAAAAAACATAGCTCCTTAATTTTACTATTCTGAGAGCTTTGGGGTCTAAATGTTCCCTACCTCATTCTCTGTTGCTCCTAGTGCTTTTGAACTTTAATACCTTTACCTAGTAAGAGTTAAAAAAAAAAAATAAAAAAAGTAAAGGAAGAGTTTTATAGTATAAAAATCTTGAGCTGATGTTCTTTTTTTTTTTTAAGGAATATAAAACTATCTATTGACCACTGTTCACTATTATTTACAATAAAAGTAAACAATATATAATTAAAAAAAAAAAAAAGAAATAGAAAGAAGCAGCTTCCAAGCTGGTGTGTTACTCAAGGATATAAACCAAAGGCCATAGTCAGACTTGAGCTTTGCCAAAATATCAAACCAGTAAAGAATAGGTTCCCAGTAATCAAATCACAGAACGACTGGGTCAAGACCAGCTCTAAACTGAGGAGTCTGAGTGTGACAGGTGTGAGACAAGCCCCTTGGGTGGTGTGTTATTGTCCTGAGATACTTGCTTTTGGCTGTGAAATGCTCCCTCTTTGGTAGATCCCTACCAGGCACTTCAGTCCTTATGACTCTGAGGACTGTGCAGTTTAGGACAAAAGTCACTGGATAGTATTTTATGGTATATTTTGTATCCTTTCTTACCACTCGGATGGATTTGCAGAACACTCTCACCAGAATGGAAAGACAGGTATCGTGTGTTCTCAATACCAATTTGAACTTTGTAGATTAACAACACCATGCTCATATGAGAGACAATCTCAACCGAATCTAGGAAGGGGGGTGGGTGGCACTCGGGTTCCTTCCCAGCAGTAACAATGTGAGGGTGCGTGGCACACTCCCTGTGCGAGGGACATAGCTCCAGCTGAGACTTTGCCTTACACAGAAATGCAAGCAAGGTGCCCTAATTGTATGTATTCTCATATTAATCGGAAAATTTTAAAAATAGCAAAAAAAATGAATGAAATCACTGAGTTACAGAACCACCCACAGCAGCGTCCCTCTCAGCACTATCTCTTAGAACTACTGCATTTCTAAAAACTAGTGACAATGCTTAGAAGACAAGCAGAAACTGTGTCATACAGAATTCTGTGAGAATGGGACTGGGCTCCCAGTCCTCCAACTAGATCATTATCATAATTGTAAATTATGGAGAAATCAGTTATCAGTGTCATTGATACTTAATGTTAGTGCCTAACCACCACTTCCTCTGAACTCCTCTGCAACTGTCCAGAAACTTCTCAGGCAACAGCTCCTTAGTCAGAAATCTTAGACCTTCTACCAAATGACCATCTTACTCTTTCCTTGAGTATTTTGAGGATTCTACCTTTCCCCTTAAAATCAAGTTCCTTTTCTACTCTACACAAGCCCCAGCACTCAGCTTGCCACACCTTTGTGCTGCACTATAAACCCTCCTCTGCCCTGTCCCTTTTAGTCTTCTCTTCAGCTTTTTAGTGAGATGAAAAGCTCACTAGTACATTTAGTCAACCTGAATGAAATCCTGCCTCAAATATCATGAGATATTTAACCTGAGGGGAAGTCACTTAACCTCTCTGAGCCTTTTTCCTCATTATTAAAATGAGCATGCAAATCTGATCCAGTAGGCCCCTTCTCAAATGCGGTTCAACTTCATATCTGCCAAAGCAGTGATCTCAGCTCTTTTTCACTTATATTCAACATATTCCCAGGGGCATACCTGGCTTTTATAGTTACTCAGGGGAGGTTACAGCTAGGCTGTTGGAGATGTGTAATTGCTACCCTCCAACTGCCATTTGTCACAACATCTCCCTTGATAAAAATCTCTTACAGAGCATAAAAGCTAAGTTCCTTTGTTTGACACCCAAGGTCATTCATAATCTGGCTAACCTTGCCTGCCTGTGTGTAGTCCTGCCCAGCCCAGAGCCTCTTCCCAGCAAGTCTCCCCCCTATAGACAGACAGACACACACACACACACACACACACACACACACACTTTATTGTCCAGAAATACTGAACAACCATGCTCTCTTTCATCTCCAGACGCTGGTACATTTTTCTCCTACTAAAGGGCACTCTTTCTTTCTTTCTTCCCTTCCTTCCTTCCTTCCTTCCTTCCTTCCTTTTTCTTTCTTTCTTCCTTTTGGCTTAAACTTCTTATCATCTTAAAGTTCCAATTTAAATTCTATTCCCATCAAGAAAACTTTCCTGACAACCTCCAGAAAAACTGTGATTCTTCTATACCTATGCTCTTCCTATAAATTAAACACAAATTCCCGGCAGTCATCACCGGTAAGTGTACATTTGCAGGTCTGTGAGCCCCTGCATGCTAAGCTCCTCAAGACGCCGTATCTCCTGATTGTCTCATCTCCAGATGTGCACATTACCCAACACACCGTAGCTCTCAGTAAATGTGGGAATAAATAAATCTTCCTAGTGTCTTCTACAAAACCTCACCAGAAATTTCAAAAAGAATCAACCGTCATTTAATTTTGTGGCCACGGAAATGCAGTGTTGGTCTCAGACATGCTTCTGGCACTACGTCTATGATGACAGCTGAGTAACATTTGCTCAAATAATCCCATGCCAAATGTAACTTTATCTAGGAACATATCAAAATTGGCCACAAATGTGAAGTCACATAACCCTCCCAGAGTCAGAGAGGATCAAACTGTGTAACCACTTAATTCACATTCACTAAAGCCAGGGACTCCACGGGGCAGGGGATGGAGGGAAAATGATGAAGGTAGAAATTCAGTGGCCTGAGGATCCATGAGATTATACAAGGAGAAACGATACTGTCTAATGCCCGGCTACATTCCTAATTTTAGTCAGATATTTCACTAAGGTGAGAAAGCATGTGCCACAAATCCATCTCCATAGGTGGAAAATTTCAGTGAATGTTTATTATGGTTGGGGTCATGATGAGATGACTTCTTTAATAGAAGCAAACATACACCTATATATGTTAACCATCCACACACACGTAACTTATAACCACTTGCTTCTAGGCAGTCTAATCTGGCCAACAATATAGTCAAAATCAAACCCAGATGTGATAAATAGGGCAGTAGAAAAATCAAGACAATCCTCCTAATTTAAGCTCACCTTCATATTATAAACCAGTCACAGGATGCAATTCGACTACAAATGCTGAGGTAACAACAGCCCCACAAAGTATTCCTGAATCTCCAGACATGCTAAGCAAAGAAAAGCAATTTTTATTTTTGCTGATAAATGGTTTAATCAAAGCTAACAGAGGAGGCAATACATTTTGAGAACATTTTGTTGTTCAGATCATGAGGTCAGTAATTTTCTTTGGTGCAAACGCATTGCAGTGTAACTGAGTGTATGTTATGGGGCGGGGGAGGTGAGATGATAAGGAGGGATGACAGGGATTTTTTGCGATAGGTAGTATATTATGTTCTATCTAGAAAATCTTTTATAATCATTATCTTTCAAAAATGCTACACAAGGAAAAATGGATCAGAATTGATATTTGTCCTGTGATTTTTGCAGAAAGAGAATAAAATAGCGATGCAACATTTTGCTTCCCAAAAGAACACCAAAAAATGAAAACATTAAAGTAATAAAGGAGTGGATGTTAAAATTCGCTACAGCTTTCAAAATTCAATTCTTGCTGTACATAGTGGGAAGCCAACTTTGGCAAATGTCACAAAGAATAATGATCAGATTGTCATTTTACTATCACGTCATTTGTATAGTTCAATTCTGCAAAAAAGATGATCCCAGGCGATATGTGAAGAAGACACCACTTTTCATGGCCAGCTAGCCCCATGTCACAGCCAACACCTTAGACATTTGTGGATGTGTATCGCATGGTTATAGATTTGCTTTATAATTTTGCACAGGCCTTTTTTATATGCTTAAGAGCAAACACTTCTAGAACCATACTGACAATAACTTTTAATGGCAAGGACTCAGACTGTGTTCATATAACTCTGATGCAGGATAAATGAGTGGCCCTCCCATGTGTAGAGCATTTTCAAATTACTCTTACACACACTATCCTCTTGAACCTCCAACAATCCTGGGATGCATATAGGAAAGTACTATCTTATTTTACAAATGAATTCCCTGCGGCTCAAAGAGAATAAGCAATTGGGTCCAAGTTCAAGTAGCTTTATCATATTTTTGTATTAGAAACATTCCAATTTTATTCATAGCTACATAGTATAGTATGTACCCTAAATTATTGTTGATTATAGTAACATTGTTGTGCTATAAATATTGTTCATTCTGTTTAACTATCTATAATTTTGCACATATTAACCATCCGCACTTTATCCTCTATTCCCTACTATCCTTCCCAACCTCTGTTGTACACCCAAAAGTGTATTTCAACATTCCTTTGTAATCAAAAAAAAAAAAAAAAAAAAGAATATCAAGATTCTACCTTCACAGCTATCACAAGAGGGAGCTCTGCAGATGCCCTGTCCTGGGTTTGTTTCAGCTCCATCAGTTCTCTCATAGGACGACTGTAAGGACACCACTACGTCCTCTCCCTTCTCATCCTGTGATAAGCTGGTATGATCTCAGAGAGCCTCAGCTCACACTATCATTTGTAAGCTTTTCATTCAGGGGCATCCCCTGGCAGGTGCTAAAGATTCTGTAACTAAATGGAGCGGAAGTACTAAGAAAACAACCTCCAAGGCATGAGACTTCTCAAGTGAACAACTGTCCCAGTTTTCCCAGTTAATGTAGGGCTGAGGAACTTCCCAAGATGCAAGTATTTCATAGCTAAAACCAGGACTGGGGACTTTCCTGAGAAGTAGAATGTAAAGGACAGTTCTACGTCAACCAGGACAGTTGCTTACCCCAGTTTTCGTAATTTTAGCATAGCATCCTCAGAATCGAGGACTTAACACACTGAAGATGTTCAGAATCCTCCGCTCTTCTATTTCTAATTTTTCCATCAATAAAAGTTTACCTAAGATTTACATAAAATGAACCCAGTTGTGAAAGACCCAGCTTGGAGAAAAAATGGAATTGAACTGACCTGTATTGAGCCCTTATGTTATTTTCAGTCATTTATTTATCTTGACTGTTAAGTGTCTTGTGCTTTGTGATAAGCTCAGTGTTAGAGAATACATTGTTAAGTAAGCAGGACTGAGAATTTGTCATTGAACAAATAGAAAGATAGATAGATGAGCAATGAAGCATCTATGCTTTAGTGTGAAAAGAAACAAAAGGATTGGATGGGAGGACGAAGGATTGACATATAGCTCATGTGTGTTTTGGGAAGGGGAAAAGTGGAGTGGACATTCAAGAAGAGAATTTTGAATGAATACGTGCTTTAGCTGATGGAACTGAGTTGAGTATGTAGAGGGAAGGGGATAGGGCTTGGGCTGGGCTACAACAAGAGACACAGAAGCTAAGAAGCAAGACAGAGCATAGTACACTCAGGGCCTCAGGGCAGGGAATTTAAGAGAGAAGCAGCAGGAGATGAATCTGGAGAGGCGAACATGATGGGCTTTTTACCCCATACTAATATGTTAAGATTTTATCCTATGTGCAACTGGAAACCACTTAAAGGGTCTTAAGCAAGGCAAAGGTATAATTAGATGCACTTTAAAAAGACATTAGCTTCCATAAGGAGAACACACTTGGGAGAGGAAAGATGAAGACTGGAATCTGGCAAGACTGGAGCAGTTGCCATAAATTGAATGGAGGACTATGGTGCTGGTTTATGCTAAGGTAGAGCAGTGAAGATGGAGAAAGATGAACAGATTTTGGAAATATGAAGGTTATAGAATAAATATGTCATAAGGCTTGATTTAATGTAGTTTGTAAGGTAAACAAAGGAATCAAAGATGCCTAAAAAGAGGCTCAGCATCCATAGCTCAGTGGTTATGGTGTCAGCTACATACAACAGGGCTGGAAGGTTTGAGCCTAGCCTGAGCCTGCTAAACACTGACAACTACAATTAAAAAAAAAAAAAAAAAAAAAGTCTAAAAAGAAATGTAAACATTAGAACCTCTGTAAGTTAACTTCCTAAGGACTTTAACAAACCAGTCACCATATGGAGGAGGTCAGCATAAGAAATTTCTATTAAGTACATGTGGCACGTGTCCAGTCTATGAAAATTAGGTCAACTTAAGGGAGTGGTCAATGTACAAAGGTGGTCAACTATGAAGGTTTTACTGTGGGTGCTGTACACATACACATAAAAAAATCTGTATATTATTCATGTATATTCATGGTGAATTTATGCATGCATTCCTCATTCTTAAAGTGGTTGTATACAATACACACAAATTTTCAATTTTGTCTGAGTCAAAAATAGCATGGTTTGGGATTCTACAGCCATCCCCAGCTACCTCTTAAAAATATCCCAGCAGTATGTGGATATATGCTTTGTATAGCTATCACAGACAAATAATGTATCCCATTCACTCATTCACCAACAAACATTCGTCATCAACTTCTTAGTATCAGTGGTTGGTCTAGACAGCAGAGGACAAAAAGATGAATGAAACAGAGTTCTTGCCCTCAAGGGATCCCCAGCATTGGAGGAAGGAAGGGAGTGACAGACAATAAAAAGCAAATGACAATTAACTGTGGTTGGTGTTAGGATACAGGGACAGTCAAGTAAGAGTACATAAAACAGCTTTAGGAAGGATGGTGGCTCATGAGGACTTCTGGAGGAGATTCTCCACAGGTTATCTCCCTCTTCCAGTGAGTTCTTTCCAGAAAAAGACTGTTTCTTATTTATCGCAGAACCTTGAACAGTAGATGCTCAATAAGACAGATGGATGAATGGGTGGATGGATGGAATGAGTGAAAGGAATAAATGGATATTGACATGACCTCAAAGGATTGACAAAGAATGGCCATCCATTCAAGGAAATTAATGGGTAAATAGTACTTTATGGTGAAAAGAGATTTATTGAGAACCTTCTAGATTCTCAATAAATGGTACTAGATTAAATGGGCCATTGGTTCGATTTTCGTTTGTGGAGTTTGACCCTCATCAGTTGATTCTCATTGCTTAGTATTTATTGAGCCAGATTTTCTCTGTACTTAAGCTACTCCCTGGAAGGTTACACACTTCTGGAAATTGCATTAACTCTTTCAAGCCACTAGGGTACTATTTGCTGAATTACTTTTCAGTAATTAAAGATGCTGCAACAGGAAAACACAATGTGCTGGGAAATGCAAAGCTAATCTCTCCACTTGCCTTCTCTGGCTGCCTGTTGCTGATCACAGAGGAGATAGGGTGCAAATATGTGGGGATCACACAGTGATAGCCTTTCCTGGCTTCATATAAGAGCCTACAGTCCTCTCTTCCTAAAGCCCATGAATTTTTCACATTAGAGAACAAAGATTAGCAGGATCAAGCGACTAAAGCACTTAACGGCTTTAATCCTTATTTCTGCACAAATTCACTCTGTGGTTTTGTACTTATCTCCTTCAAACTCTTTGCCTTCTTTGCCCCTCTCTGTGCATCTGCAGGATGATAAGAGCTGTTGTAGGCTCTGGACAACCAACATCTCTAATCTTTTTTTCTTCTAATATAAAAAAATAGAGTTAGATTTGAAGGACTATCTTTTCTGGTGCCGATGCATATGCCTGAAGCCAATTCATTAAGCAGAAATGGTCTTCCCTCTCCTCCCCTCACCCCTTTAAATCCAATGACATTCACCTTCCTTTCTCAAACATCTTGCACTGTTTGCATCTTTAATTACCCAGGGCGTTAGTCTTGTTTCATATGACTTATAACAAGCAGTTTTGTCCTTAGTTCATTTAAGCAAAATCATCTCCAGTTCAAGCCAAGACGTATTCAATATACAATTACCTGGTGGGTCAAGGCTCTGCCGTTTTGTCATTTTTACTGGCATTTTCTCCATTATTGCTAAGTACTGAGCAGTATAAGCTGTCAGAGCCACATGGCTGGCCTGAAACTTAATTTTCCTAAATTGCCCAATTCTTCAGAAACAGCTTACCCCCCAAGCACAGTCCTCTTGACAAGGGGCAAATAGGGTTAAACTTCAAACTGAGTTATATGGAGCTTGCCAAGAGCGATGGTGGAAAGGAAGCAATTAAGCTGAATTTGGGTTTGCAGGGCGAATTAGACTTTTAGAAACAATGCAGAATTCTGTGTCAAAGTGGCTGCTCAAAAGTCTCAGTGCAGCAAGAAGTTTTATAATAGATTATACAGTGCTGGAGTAGAAGGAAGCAGGCAAGGTGAGGAAAGAAATACTTACTGAATACTCATTATGTCAAAGTCAGTGTCCTAGACCTTTTTATATGCATCATTGCATCCATTTGGATAATAACATTTAAGAGAAGGATTTTCATTTCTGTTTTACAGATGGGAAAACAGGTAGAAAGTTCAGTGTACTGACCAAGGATAACACAGCTAGTAATTGAGACAGTCTCATTCAAGCCTAGCTCTTCCGAGTCCATACACAACGTTTCTTGTGCTAAACCACCCCAGCACAGGACTAGTAATCTAGTATTACTGTCTCCCTGATGAACAGTCTAGAGAAGTAACAAAGGAATACAGAACACTTGGAATTAATCTTCCCACACCTTCATCCTGTAGTCCTCGGAGCCACATGCCTGCTCTCTGCTTGCCTTCAGGTGATAAACATCTCCTTGGTCCATTCCTGCTCTGGCCAGCACCTTAACTCCTTACACTTCCTACTCATAAAGTGAAGCCCTTTGAAGTCCTAGAAGTTACCCAGCTCTGTCACAATTTGAGAAAATGTGCAGTGTGTTAGCCTCTTGTTTTTCATTAGCCTCACAGACAAACTGCCTGGTCCTGCTTTCAATGAAGAGCAGAACAAGATCGCTATTTCTTCAATCACAGGGTCTTAGTGGGCAGATACACATCCAGAACACGCTAAATGCAAATGCCTACTAGGTGGAGAGAACACGGCAATTTCCAAACCTACCTCTCTCTCTCTCTCACACACACACACACACTCCACATACCCTTACTATAAAGGACTGAGAATTTGTTTTAGCATTGTTTATTACTCTGACATCACTAGGCCTTTCTGTTTTCAGTTGAATGAGGATGGAAATTTAGATTATATGCATTCATAGCCACTAGTAATCTATTTCAATGTAAACATGGTGACAAGCCAGAGATTGGACTGTCTTGACCAAATGCACTCAACAGCTTCATTTCTACCTGGTGACTTTCTTACCTGGGCTCTTGGTGAGCCACGGTTCAACACATACAGCTCTGGACCATGAAGGTGATAAAGAGTTTCATGGCAGCATGTTGGTTTCACTGCCCATTCCCTCCTTCTTTGCCACATCCTTCCACAACCCGTACACACAGGTGAGCTCTGGGTCGACCCACATTGCCAGACAGCCTAGTGAACAATTAACATCATCCAAACAGAGGTCTGGCCTTTGTCGTGGCTCCTTAGAGATAACCTCTAAACCCTTGGAACTTCCCAAGTGATGGGGGTGGCTTTGTCATTTATGATGCCCCTCAGACTCCGTGTGAGAGTCTCTCTAATAAAGTAATGCCTGGTGGGCATTTGATGGTTTATGATAAGAAATGATGCAGACTTGAGCTATGAATAGAATCACGATAAGGGCTGACCAGCCAGAAAGAGCTTTGGGCTCCATGAAATCAATCTGACCTCTGGGGAAAAAAGAAGGATGGAGACTTAACTCAACTCCATGAGCAATAATGCAATCAATTATGCCCATCAAATGAAGTCTCAGTAAAACTCGGCACATGAGCTAGGCAATGTGCTGCATACGGCCACATGTCGATACCAGAAGAGTGACATGTCCCTGAGAACATGGAAGAACATGGAAGAACATGGTCCATACTTTCATGCTTCATACTTTCCTGCTTCCAGACAGTACCCCACATGTCTCTTCCTTTGGGTGGGTCTGATTATCCTCTGGCCAAAATAAAACTGAAGTCATAAATATATCGCTTTTGAGTTCCAAGAGTTGCTCTAGCAAACTAGCAAACCTCTGGGTCGATCTCATGGAAGGTGTGAGCAAGCTTAGGCAGGCTTGGCTGCACAGAAAACTATGGGTCTTAAACTTGAGTCTCTCTGGCTCTGGACACAAGCCTACTTTCTGGAAGCAGTTGTTCTAATCAAGTCCCTAGATGTTGCTTCCACTGGCCCTGAAACACACTTCATATCATCCTCATTTTCTCAAACTCCAGGCCTCAAGCAATCCTCCCTGCTCAGCTTCCCAAAGTGCTGGGATTCTTCCTCACCTTCTAATTCAGCCTCATCATAACACTCCTTTCAGTGTCCTGAGATGGACAGATCCCCAAAATTACCTTAACCTTTCCTTTAGGATCAGTACTCCTTTTGTTAAAAAAAAAAAAAAAAAAAAAAATTAATGATTCAAATAGAAATTAACTTCTCTATTTAGCCAGTGTTCATCGGGAAGCACTTAAGACCATGCAAACCTGTGAATGGAAGAAAAACAAGGTTGGAATTTTCTGGGGGAGGGAGTCTTATGGTCCAGTTAGCAGTTTCTATCCGGACGCTCTCAAACTTGAAATTGGGATGTCATTCAGCCGTTGGTGCAATCCCGTCCCCCAGAGGGTCAAAATGATGCTCTCAGAGGATGACTTTGCAAGCCATCAAGTTTGTAGGTTAGGGTTTGGGGATAGGGAATAAAGGAGAAAGGGGGACAAGGAAAAGAAGGCAAGGGTCAAAGATGAAGAAAACGGGAAGCTTTCTCATGCCTGCGTCAGTCTGCCTGCATTTCCCACACACAGGCCCCAACATCCAGGCACTCAGAAGTTTGGGTCCCCCCTACCCAGGTATAGGCCTATACTTACTGGAATTACCACCTTCCAGACAGGCCTACACTCACTGGAATTACCACCTTCCAGACAGGCCTGTGCTCACGGGAATTACCACCTTCCACACAGGCCTGTGCTCACTGGTATTACCACCTTCCAGACAGCCCTGTGCTCATAGGTATTACCGCCTTCCAGATAGGCCTGTGCTCACTGGTATTACCATCTTCCACACAGGCCTGTGCTCACTGGTATTACCGCCTTCCAGACAGGCCTGTGCTCACTGGAATTACCACCTTCCAGACAGGCCTGTACTCACTAGTATTACCGCCTTCCAGACAGGCCTGTGCTCACTGGAAATACCACCATCCAGACAGGCCTGTACTTACTGGAATTGCCGCCTTCCAGACAAGCCTATGCTCACTGGTATTACCGCCTTCCAGACAGGCCTGTGCTCACTGGAAATACTGCCATCCAGACAGTCCTGTACTTACTGCAATTACCGCCTTCCAGACAGGCCTATACTCACTGGTATTACCGCCTTCCAGACAGGCCTGTGCTCACTGGAATTACCACCTTCCAGACAGGCCTGTACTCACTAGTATTACC